>JAPPVO010000029.1:125664750-125746624 GCA_030407325.1 Camellia japonica | reverse complement strand
GCGTTACCGCTTGCTTTACTACATGTGTTCAATTCCAGTCTCATTACACATTGCCGCGCGACTGCATGCTTTACTTACATATGTATTTTCAGATTTCATTACAATTGCTTGCATGCGTGCATCGTTTTACTCCATGTTCAATTTTCCTATCACACATTGTACACGTTGTTGCGTGTTCTTTACTTACATATGTTTGTACTTTCATAGCATTGTTATGATTACTCTAAATTGCATTGTTATGCACCCCCTTCACTTGCATTGTGATGCACGTTTCAATCGCATTGTTATACACACTCTGTTTTCGAAACACCGGGATACGTCCCTAGTTTCTCTAGCCTTTCCGAAACACGGGATACGTCCCTATGTTTCACATTCCTTGCGAACACCGGGATACGTCCCTACGTTTCTCATCTCTTGCGAAACAGGGATACGTCCCTACGTTTCTCTTTTTCTGAAACACCGGGATACGTCCCTAAGTTTCTCTCTCTTTTCGAACACCGGGATACGTCCCTACGTTTCTCTTCTTTCTGAAACACCGGGATACGTCCCTAAGTTTCTCTCTCTTTTCGAAACACCGGGATACGTCCCTACGTTTCTCTCTTCTTTCTAACACCGGGATACGTCCCTAAGTTCCTCTCTTTTCGAAACACCGGGATACGTCCCTATGTTTCTCATTCTTGCGGAAACACCGGGATACGTCCCTATGTTTCAATTCCTTGCGGAACACCGGGATACGTCCCTATGTTTCTCATTCTTGCGGATACACCGGGATACGTCCCTATGTTTCACATTCCTTCCAGAAAACCGGGATACGTCCCTAATGTTTCTCCTTCTTCCCTAACCTTTGGGATACGTCCCTAATCCTTGGGATACGTCCCTAACCTTTGGGATACGTCCCTAATCCTTGGGATACGTCCCTAAACACCGGGATACGTCCCCATATTTCTCCATCTTTGGTTAAGAGCATCCGGAATACGTTCTAATGCTTATACATTTCCGAAACACCGGGATACGTCCCTATGTTTCTTTGCATGATCATAAGTTATGTTCGGCTTCTTGCATTGTCAGTTGCATTTTGCCCCTGCCTCGGGCGCATATCTTTATCTGTAGCTTGTCTGCTTTGTCTAAGTCTTCGGCCTTGTCAAAAATGGGTCGTCTCTGGGCTTTGACATTCACTCCCGTCATTCTTATGACTTTCGAGTTCTGTCAAAGAGGGGCAACTGTAGACACCCCATTTTTGACCGACCTTAAGACTCAGACGTCATCAATTGAGCGCTTGGTGATGTTGCATATTGTGCTCGTTCTGAGGTTGCGGAGTCCCGGCTACGAGCCTTGCCTCCGGACTTCCGGACTCTTTTGTGCTTTGCCTCGGTTTGCGAACCAGGCTCCGTTTTCTCTATTTCTCTTCCCAAAGGGAGGGAGAGGTCTAGTAGATCATCTCTCAGTGGCCGTAGGCTACGTTTTTGGTGCAGGCAAGGCCATTTTTCCCATTTCGGAGCCCGGTTCCCGGTTTTCGGAGCCGTCAGGCCGTGTGCCTCGGTTCGGGACCGCCTAACCACCTCCGTTTGCCCCGGTTTTTGGCATGCATTCTATTTACTCCTTTCGAGGGACACTGTGGTCCGAGAGACCAACTTCGTGGTCGAACACCACTCCCGGTGCCTAACAGCCCACTTTCGGGGCCCCGAACTGCGTGTTTCGGCTCCCGAACCTTCATTCTACATTTTTGGGCTCCGACCCAAACTTGAGATAGTCATATTTTGAGGTCCTTTTCATGTTTGATTAAGGACCTCTTACTGTTTGACATCTCCATCTGTCACTTGCCTTTTTACCTCTTTTTGGGCCTTTTTGCACGGTATTTTAGGCATACTTGTGGGCTGTGTTGGACTTAGCCATAAACTACAAAGTGCCTTATTTTGAGCCCCTCTTCAACTTTGTTGAAGGACTCTCGGCCTTTTGAAACCCGTAGCTGCCACTTTCCCTTTTGGCCATTTTTGGAGGGAAACTTGAAATGTTTCCCCCCCTTTTTTCCCCCCCTTTTTTTAAACGTTTTTGCCTATATATACAGCCCTCCAGATCTGTTTTAAGGGTTACAAAATCTGATTTAGGTCTCCTATATACAAGCTCTCTCTCTCTCTATATTCTAACCCTAAAACTCCAAGTTCCTTGCCCCCTTTCTTCATCACCACCTAGCACCACCACCACTACACCATTTCCAGCAGCAAGGAGGGCCTTCCAGCAGCTAAGAGGCACCATTTTCAGTCCTAGAAGCAGCCAAGGTTTTGGTCTACAAGGGTAAGCACTCATTTCCCCTTTTGAGCTCCATTTTTGTACCATTCCTCTACCCTACTTGCTCACTGTTTTAGGCTCCGACCCTAACTGAAAGGGGCACCCTTTTGATCTGTTCTTCATCTTTGTTTAAGGGCTCAACCCTGTTTGGGCCCTCCATTTGGTACTTGTTTCAATATCATCTCATATGCCTTAATCTTGCGTGCTTTAGCTAGCCTATGAGTGATCTGTTTCTGAGCTTGATATGAACTGTGAGTAGGCCTATTTTGAGCCCCTCTTCAACATTGAAGAAGGGCTCAACCATGTTTGGCAACTTTATCATGCACTTGCTTTGTAATCTCTCGTATTTACCGTAAAATTGCATGATTTGTTTGGTCTGTCTAGCTTCTGTTTTCGGCCATCATCAGGTCTGGAAAGAGTCTTATTTTGATCTTATGGACATATTTCATGAAGGGTCTTTGTTGGTTGGATGAATGTTTGGGGTACCTCATGTTATGGCCTATAGTATCCTAGTTCTTGCATGGCATTCTTAGCATATTTGCACACTGAGTTGAGGCATGTCATCTACTGTGAATATGCATATTTTTGGTCCCTCATCAGTGTTGTAGAAGGAAAATTTTCCATTTGAGCATCGCATACATCACTTGTTTCAATACCCCTCTCTTGGCCCCCGTTTTTGCATGCCATTGTTGTCCTATCTATGCTTACTATTTGGCCATGTTTTGTACTGTAAAAATGCTATTTTGGGGGCTGCCTTGCTACTGTTTTGCATGTCGTGTACCAATTGTGCATATTTAGTATAGCTATAGGCCATTTCGGGTGCCTAAATTCGCATTTCGGGACTATTCCGTGCATCGGGTGTACTTTGGCCATGATTCGGGACTGTTTTCCCCCACATTTCAGTGCTGAAATTCCATTAGTATGTTTGCATATCATTTGCCATGTCATTTCATGCTTTATGCCATTGCCTCGGTTTGCGTGCCCGTGTGCACGCATTTCGAGGCACTTCATTTTCATCCATCGGCCTCTTATGTGAGTGTGGCTAAGGCTCTCTCATGTTAGTGTAAGTCCAATTTGCATTTTAGTGTCATTTGCATCCCGTATGCTATTGCCTCGGTTTGCGTGCACACGTGCACGCATTTCGAGCGTCCCATTTTCATCTTATGGCCACTGATTTTGGCATGCTTGCGAGCCATCCATGTTAGTTTAAGTCCATCATTGCATTGCATGTTCATATGTCATGTTTCATGCCTTGCCATGCTTTGTTAAAATGGCATTCGTGCCTTGGGATCGGTCCTCGGTTCGCGTGCATACGTGCACACATTTCGGGAATCCCATTTCCCTCTAATGGCCTCCTTGTATTGTGTGTAAGCCCATCATTGCATTGTGTATGCTGTGTTTCGATGCGTTGTGCATGTTATGTTGTTAGCATTGTGCATGCCATGTAATTGCCTTGCATGTTTGCATGTTAGCTTGTATGCTTAGGTTGCATGTGCATTGTCATGCCTTGCCTCTTGAATTGAGTATGATAGAGGTTGGGTTTCACTTGTGTGTTTGATGTGCATTTCATTTGATATCAAAGTTGCTAACTTGGCTTTTGGGCCATCATGCATTGAAATGCGTGATTGATGGCCCGGGGGTCAAGGGCCGTGCTCCCTTGAGTCTATTACATGATAGGGAGTGTGTCCATGCATACATTTGCCTAGAAATTCTATGCCTTGCACTGCTGGTCTGCTGTTGCTGTCAAAACTGTCTTCTGCAGGAATTTTGTGCCGACCGGCAGTATAGAGTGCCGACCGGCAATGTATTTATTGCCGATAGCTTCATTTCCAGCCGGTGGACTTTATACACGGCCGGTGGACATTCTATCCAGCCGGTGATGATCCTTAGGATTCAGGGAGCCTGTCCCAGGACTTTTGCAATTTTCCAGAGAAGCAGGACAGTGAAACAGAGGCAACAGTGCATGTGCGGATTTCTGGGCAAGTCGGACTGAAGCATACATCATTCGCGCATCCCGAGGCGAGGCTTGTGGCCATCTCTTCTTTGCATTTAATTTAATTAGATTAGAGGTCTGTAATAATTTATTCGTTTATTTTCTTGGACTGTATATTATTTTGGTCCCTCCGAGCGAGCGAATCTGTAATAAGTGTGTGTGAGTGGTGTGCATGTCTTCCAACCCCACTTCTTTCTTCCTTTTATTTACCTGCTTATGATGGTAGATTAGGGCATATTTAATTAGCATACCTTATGATAGCATGCGTGCATCCATACATTTGTCTAACATGCACTGGGCTCGGTACATCATACAAACTGCATTGTATTTCAATTCCAAATTGAATACGTGTATTTGTAGCATCCCACATGCCATGTTTAGGATAGCCGAGCCTGCCTAGATTACATCTTTGCATGTGTTGCATTAGACATTTCAGTATGCTTAGGTCCATGCATGGATTTCTAATAAGCTTCTGTTTTGGCTTGGAGTACTAGGTGAGTTTTATGCTTTAGCATCCTTGCATGTGTGTGAGTATTGCCATAACAGCATGATTACCATGAGGCTAGCTGCTTATGTGATATAACTGCTTGAATGCCTGTGGGTGAAGGTCAAATTACTTAAATTGGGATAATGCATTAAAACTGTGAGTTTTAAGCCCACTAGATAGTGGCAAAACCATCTTTTCTAAAGCCCACTTGAGGGTGGCAAAACCTGCATCTTTTAGCCTACTTGCGAGTAGCAAATCATTTTCAAAACAAACTTACAATGTTTTGTTCCAATTTAGGCGATTTGGTCTATACTTGTTTGCTGTGCGCATAACATAGTAATTCTAGGCTAATAACCGGAATAAGAACACATAACGTTTTCAAAATTGGGTATCATGGTTAGTAGAGGCCGGTCTTTGACCGGGCGAGCGGGGGTGCTCACGAAGTGACCTTCCCCAATCGTACCCAAGTTCCCGAGCCGAGGCAACTTTGGTGATGACGGACACGTGGCCTTCGGCACCGAGTCAGGGTTTCCTAAATTTCCCATAAAAAATATTTAGGTGGCGACTCTGTATCTGGCAAAGCAGTCCATGTTTGGCACTTTTTCAAAAATCTGTTTTCTCAAAACGATTTGCCGGATTTGGACTCTTTGGTTCAAGATTAAGAACCGTGACATTGAGTCCTTGAACTGTAGTGACCCCAAAATGAACGGAACGGGACTTCACCCTCCCGGGGCGTTCGGGGACGTCTACAGGTTGATAGATGTCTTATTATAGTAATTTTAATTAGGATATATATTCATTAAGGTAATTTTTCATTAAGTGTGTGCCTGAGTTGATTAGGTGGGTTGGAAATAGAAAGTTCCCTGGAAAGACCGGGGTGTGTGATTGTTGAATACATTGGTTGGTATGAATTTAATATCACATGTGACAAGGTGATACCATAATTTATCAATTGTGGCCAATAGAGACTCCCAACATCTTACTCCATAACATCGTGAAAAGGAAATACACTAGTACATGTAGTCTAAAAAAAAACCAACTAACATAAAACAAGAGCTAACCTGTGGTTGGCTAAAGATGAATTTTGAGCCTTGTGATATTGTTGATTGACCAATATCTAAATAAGTTGTATACAAATTTATCAATACATATACAATTTATAAATAATAATAATAATAATAAAATAAATAACATAAAACAATAGCTAACCTGTGGTGTGGTGGCTTCAAGATGAATTTTGAGCATTGTGATATTGCTTGATTGACCATAGTCTAAATAAGTTGTAAAATTTATCAATACATTATACAATTTATAAATAATAATAATAATAATAATAATAAATAACATATAAATAATAATAAATAAATAACATAAAACAATAGCTAACCTGTGGTTGGCTTAAAGATGAATTTTGAGCATTTGTGATATTGCTTGATTGACCAATAGTCTAAATAAGTTGTAAAATTTATCAATACATTATACAATTATAAAAATGATAATAATAATAAATAAATAACATAAACTAATAATAAATAAATAAAATAAAACAATAAGCTAACCTGTCGTTGGCTAAAAAGATAAATTTTGAATATTGTAGTGTTGCTTGATTGACCAATAGTCTGAAGAAGTTCAAAAATATATCAATACTTTACACAATTTATAAAAATAAATGCATGTCATTTGAAATTTCAAAAGTACATAGGTATTACCTTACTAAGGCGGGTAGGTTGTGAAATAACTTTTGTCTTCTTATTCATCATCTTATGCGAAGGTTTTAATCTACCCCTCCCTTTGTGTCAAACATCTTTCTTCTTTATGCCCTTAACTTGTGCAAAGTTGGGGTGATCCACATTTAATTCGTTGGTACCAAAATTTTCAACTCCTTTCATCATATTATTTATTTTTATACATAATTCCTTAATCCCTTCATCAACCAATTGATAGGCAGGTTTGCGCATAGATGCTTGAGTTGCTAGTTTCACTATTCTTGGACAAAGATCTCTATAACGTGCTAATATTAACAACTTCGGATCATCCTTATCCACTATAACATTTTCTCTTCAACTTCACAATCTTTTGCATCCAATCTCCATCGGCCCTATAAACCTTTCGGGAATTTCCATAACATTCATTCTATCAAGTGCTTTGATTGCATGACTAGATAAAATTCCAAAGTTCTCAATTTCTTACAAGTACAATGTATTTCTCGACAGATTTTTTCTCCTCTTAGCCCAGTAACTTCCACCCTACCCTCCATAATATACTCTTCATCATTACCATACAAGCCAATCATGCACTTAACTTCTCCTTCTAACTCATGGCATTGCTTCACTTGACAAAAAAAGGGACGTATCTAACTCACAATAAAATAAATTAAAGATAGGAGGGGTGTACAAACTCGCAACTTAGATTAAAATGGGAGACTTTTTCAATTTCATTCTTGGCAACTTTTGTCTAGAATCATATATTGCAGAAATTTCCTCATGCCGCTTATCTACAACAATCTAATTGAAGTGAGTAAAGAATTGAACAATGTTATGATCACCTTTCAAATATCCCCTTAATGTTCCATTTAGACTTTCACTAAGTTGTGTGCTTCGCATTTCTCCAGTAAATAACCACTTCATATACACATGCACCCACTGCTCTCTTTTTCTCCAAGTTCTTTTCATCCACTCATTCTCTTGCAAGTTGTATTTATCAATCAAAGAATTTCGAGCTTCAATTAATTCATGCTCATTCTCGTAGTCATAAATGCAAGCTTTAAAATCGCTACTAAATTTTGAACCACTCTTGAACAAGTAACCTAATTGCTTCAAAGCATTTTCCATTAGGTGAAAAGTGCACAACCCATGAAAAACCTCAGGCATGATTTGTGAAATTGCCTTAGCCATTGCTTAATCTTGGTCTGTGAAAAAACTAACAGGTTTTTTTCCCGACATTGCATCCAAAAAAGTTTCAAATAACCATGCAAATGACTCTACAGTTTCATCATACAATAATGCTGCACCAAAAATCACTATCATTCTAAAGTGGTTAAAGCCAGAAATAAAGCAAGTGGACGGTACTCCTTATTTGTTTGAAAAATTGTGTCGAATGACACCGTATCACCGAAATGCCCATAATTTCTTATCATCTAATGATCAGCCCAAAAAATAGTAGTAATCATTCTCTACATCTAATTGAATGGCATAGTAAAAATATGGATTTTCTGCCACTTGCTGTTGGAAATATCTTAACAAACTCCTTGCTTCACCATACTGCAAGTTTCGCTTTCTTTTTACACGTAAGTAGGTTTTCTGATCCTCCCGCGTGAACCCTACAAATTCCTTCCTTCTGCTATAGCACTAATAAGATCATGTGAAGCCTTAAAAGATATTCCAATCTCATCAGCTATATTAATATTTATACCATGAGCATCACATACCTTTTACTAAGATGACATCAAATGAGTACATTGAGGAAGATGCAAAGGGTAGTTGTGGTTATTATCAAACTTTGACACAATCCATTTCGACAAGTCTCGCTTAAAAGATATATGCATAAATGCTTTACAATTTGTTCTTGTCTCACTTTGCGGATTTTTTTTATCATCGTGTACCTTTTATCTTTTTCCCTCTCTCCCTCCTTACACCAAACAAACTTTCTACTAGTCATAACACCATCTTTCTTGTTTTTGTTACAATAATCTCTTCTAATACTAAACCCCACAATTCTTTTGTATTCATTATAATACTCATATGCAGCTTCTTCTGATAGAAACTCCATATGAAGATATGGTGATTTATCCTTGGCCAACTCTCTCATTTCTTCGATGCATCCCTCAAGTCCGCTATGATCCATTATACTATCCTCCATTTCAACACTAACAAATATGGGGAAAAAAATTAAATGAAACAAGAATCTGAGCAAAAAAGTTATTAATTAATTTTAAATGCTAAGTAATTAAACAATTCAATAAAATCTAATAAATCAATTAATAATGTAAATTAATTAAAAGGATAGGGGAGAGAGAAAAAAAGATCTATAATTTGTACAGTAACATTGAAAATTTATTGTGTCTAAGTAGATTATAATATACAATTGCAAAATTATATTAGAATTATATATTATATAATATAGGGAATCTTTTGGCAGATACGCTTAAAGATGTGAATCATATGCCCTCTTATTATATAAATTTTTGATATATGTTTTGTATTTTTGATTAAAAATTAAATTCGCATTTTATAGTAAGGTTATAGATTTTTTTATTGAAACTTTTTTTAAACCATAAAAGGCATAACATTATTACAAAAATACATAACATTGTTATAAAAATGTGTAATATTTTCACAAAAATACATAACATTGCTATAAAAAAAAAATTGTGAATTACAAATTATCGTAACTCCTTAAAAAAATTATATAATATTTATACAAAAAAACATAACATGTACAAAACAAATTACATAATAAAGAAATTTTCTTATAATATACAATTGTGTTTCTCAATCCATTCACAAAAAACAAACCAAACCATTATACTTGTTGAACCCACTAACACACTATACAAAATAAAATACAAAACATATATACATATAGATAGATACACATACATATACCAGTTTGTTGAACAATAATGGTCTGTAAATTCGGCAGAAGGATGGTGAAACAAAGACAGAGAACACTGTTCAATCTGTTGAGAGAAGACAAAAATGTTTAAAAAAAAAAAATTACCTACTCCATGTAAAGTAGAGACGTTTTGCTTAAGGGGGATACAGAGAAGACGGCGACGTCCAACTAGGTTGATTGTTTTCTTTGTTATAATGAAAGAAGAATTAATGAAACCTTTACATATAAAAAAGTAAAAAATAAATAAATGAAAAAGATAAAACGATGGCGTTTCAACTCACAGCAGGCACGGCTGTGAGTTGTTCATAGTAGGGACCCCGTGTCCGAAATAATTATGATTCTAATTCTTACATTGTAACAACCTTGACCCATGATTAACATTAATTCATGCTTAATTACGCCAAATAAATAATTGAAGTGAAATGTTGCATCATATGTTGCCTTATGTGTGTATATATCTGTTTAACATAGAAAGATCTGTTCACGTTTTCATTTCGGTTTGCGAATTGAAAGCCTTATTGGCATCTGATTCAGAAATTGACTTGATTTATGTGTTAATTAGAATTTTTAGAATTTTATGGTAGGTTTAATTAAAATTCGATTCGGAACGATTAAATTGGATTAGTTTAATGCCCATTTGATTAGTTTTATTAAACCATCACTAATTAACCTATATAAGGCCACTACCAAGCCTAAGACTCCCTTTTAACTCTTTCATTTTTGAGCTCAACGTATGAAAAGAGAGAGAGAGAGAGGGAGAGATTGAAGTCAACATTAAAGGATGAAAAGAGTTAAAAAGAAAATATGGGAGATTGAAGAGAATTAAGGGAGTTTAGTTCCAACACTTGCTAACTCAAGGCTTAAGGTAAGAAATTCAATTCCTTAATTATGAATCTGAATTGCTTGGTGTAAGAATTCAAGAGGATTAGAAGATTAAACATAAGAATCAAGCTAATATTTGAGAATAGTAATCATGCCATGCATACATGCATATTTTCTCACATTTTGAGTTAATTTCCAAGAATTCCCTCATGCATGTCTTGAATTCACCTTTATTTTGGGAAATAACCAAGTTTCATGTTGTTTTGTAGCATTTGATCATGTTTTGAGGAACTTAAGCATTTGATTATGTTGTTTTGTAGCATTTGATCATGTTTTGAAGAACTTAAGCATTTGATCATGTTGTTTCATGTTGTTTTGTAGCATTTGATCATGTTTTGAGGAGCTTAAGTTCAAAGAAATTCATGCATGTCATGTTCATGGATCATTCATAAATTTTAAGTTGAATTTCTGGACAATTGGCAGGTTATTTGGCGGTGAATTCTTGAAAAGATTCTTAATTCATGGTGTATCATGAATTTCTAAGTGTTCCTCAAGTTTTGGCCCAGAAAAATCAAGTTTTGATGCTTAAAGATTGAGTTTTGAGCTTTGGAAGCAAATCTGGAAATTCCAGAATTTTGCTTCCACGCTCGAGCGACCACTCTGAGTGCGTGCACTTCCGCTCGAGCGTGAAATGCAAGCTCCTAGAAGTTCATGTGTTTTTGTAGATCGCTCGAGCAACAAAAGTCACACTCAAGCAAGGGTCTGAGTCTCACGCTGGAGCGAAGATCGAGCATCCGTCGAGCGTGAAAATCAAGTAACCAGTCCTTTTTCAAAGTTTGCAGACCGCTTGAGCGAAGGAAGTTGCGCTCGAGCGAACCTTCACGTTTTGCATGTTCGCTCGAACGAGGAAAGCCATGCTCGAGCGTGGACCCTGTTTTCAGCAAGTTTTGAAAAATGTTTTCAAGTACATTTTTGCATCCTCATTCTATCATAGGCATTCCTAGACCAAGATTAAGACACCATAATGAGGATAAAGGCTAGAAACACACTAAGAACAATGAAATAAGTTATGTACACTCCGAGCGTGTGTTTCTTTGTATGTATCTGTTATGTTATATAGGTTACGTACCACAAGACATCTGATTTGCTTATTCTATCTGTTTACCTTGGAGCCTCTGTTATCTGTGAGTAATAACTTTGTAAAGCTATGTTCAATTATAAGTATTTTCTGAATATTATAAGATGATCTGTTTCTGTATTATTTTTTGTATGAATGAATGGTTGTCCATTGTTCCTAAAATGTATTTGTGGCATTCTTAGCTTTAAATGACATCTGTTATCTGCTCTGTTACATCATAATTATGGGTCAACCATACGTCTCATGAGCCAACTGTTATGGATCCTTATGTATACGTCATTTTATGGGCCAACTGTACGTCTCATGAGCCAATTGTACCGTCTCCGTGCACGAAAGTCAATTGTATGCCTTTATGGCCGTTCCTTTATGGGTCAACTGTTTCTGCTAGTGCTAATGAATGTGCCACGTATGATTAACTGCAAGTTTTAATTATGAATACGACTCTGAAACTGTATCTGTTATGTACTATGATTTCTAGACATAATTACGAATTCATTTCTAACAACTATTGAATCCTGTTTTCTGTAACTGTTATGGACAACATTCATTAAACCTCTTTACTCTGTTATTATTCACTAGGCTCTAGCTCACTATTTATATTATGTATGTAGGTGAGCAGGCATGTAACCAGGCCTAGAGTTGACGGCCTATGTTTCTGTTTTGTCAGCCAACTATTGTGCCTCTTGAGGAGGTTCCTTTTGAGAGTATTATGTCAAGGCTTTAGTTGAGCTTGTTTTGTATATCTGTACTTGGGCTAAGTACCCTTTGACCCTATCTGTGTAATTGAGTGACGTAAGACTAATGTATTTTTGACGTCACATCTATATGTATATAAGTTTGTTTTGAAAATTTCTGTCCCATGTATGTCTGCACAGCTTTATGGACTATGTTAATTTTGTATATTTGCTTTCACAGCCCCTATCTTATGTTATCCTGTTCAGAGGCCTTTGGTAATCCAAGGATTACTGGCCGGTTACGACGCTAAACCCATAGGGGCGAGTTTGGGTCGTGACATACATTTACTCATATTAGAGGTTGATCCTTTACCCTTCCCTTTTGATTTGAACTTATCTGCTCTCCTCTATTAGAGGATCCATGAATTCCAGGCACCTGCAGTAATAGCAGGGATGGAAAAGACAAATAACTAACCAACTGTGTATGCCTTAAAGCCTGCATTCCTTCTGTAACTAGTAGTTGAATAAGGAATGATGCTTAACATGCCCTCCTTATTAGGATTTTTTGGATTAGAATTTAAAGAATAATCTAGAAATGAAATCCCTTTATTTTCAATATATATGTAATTTTCAATAAGAATTTTTATGGATGAGGAGTATATGTGTAATTTAGTTGAATTATTTCACTAATTTTATTTTTTTTATCTTATGTGTATCAATGTAGCAATTAAAAGTATATATATCATTGTATCATTGGTTCTTGTTTTCAATTTACAGAAAATTATTTTTTTACTTTTTATTTCTTAGAAATCAATCACAGAAATTAATCAAAAATTCAGATTCTGCAATTTGTTTTCCAACAACTTCAAAATAGAACAGAACATCCTGTTCTATTCGTGAACTCTTGGCTAAAACATGTTTCATGTTGGAGAAGCTAAATTTGATTTTAGTTTGTTGTTTAGTGAAAATTTTACAGATACAGCTAAATGTGTTTGCACAAGTTTAGAAGCTTTGACCCTTTCGAATCTTAGGCTATGTTTGGCATGTAAAGTTGGGGCTATTTTAGCCACAAAGGTCTCGTTTGGAGATTAAACATTTTAGTTAAAAAGTCACTATAATTTGTCACATCACTTTCTCTATTTTTTTGCACATCTTTTTGTAAAAAATTAAAAAGTTAATAAAATAGTATGTTCCCAAATGAGACCAAAAAGACAAAATAGGCTAAAAAGCCAATAAGACAAAGGGAGTGTTTGGCAAGAAAGTTTTTAGCTTTTTTTAGGCTAAAATTCACAAAAATGACAAAATAAGCTAAAATAGTTAATAAGACAAAATGTCACATCAGACCCATAATCATTTCACTTTTTCTCTCACAAATATCACGTCTAACTATAAAAAAAATTCAATCATCTTCCCAAACACAAAAATTTTAGTCTACTAAAATAGCCAAAAACTAAAATAGTCTATTAAAATAGTAACTTCCTAAACACTCACAAAATATCACATTTAAACTATAATCATTTAATTTTTTCTCTCACAAAAGTTAAAAAAATTAAAAAGTCCATCCCAAACGAGACTTTTTAGCTTAGGCTAAAATAGTCAAAAAAAACCAACCCACTTTTCAAACAAAGGCTTAGATTGTGTTTTTGTAAATGGATGGTTTACATAAGGTTTTTGATACAGATAATAATTATAGAGTCTATTTGATTAAGTAGATTATAATATACAATTGAAATTATTAATATATAGAATTTATATTTTAGTATTTGGTTGAATTTTTGTTATTTGGATTAAATTACAATGAAAATTCTATCTATCAAAATTAACAAATTTCTAATTGTATAACTAATAATGCATAACAAATATATAATTGAGGTTATATATTTTCATATCTATTACAAAATAAATAAGGGCAAGGGAGGAGATTATTTGTTCATGCTAATTCAACTTGATAACCAATCTTGAAGTTATGTTTTATTTATTTATTTATTTAATATTACTCTAACTACATCATGCTAGGTGTTACAAGGTCAATTTTCGTTTTAAATTTCCAGCCTGCAATGACACTAAGTTACAACACTTAGTCTCAACCAAACATGTACGAATTTCCCACTATGAGTTTTGTAAACAAGCAAGCATGCACAAACACATTACAGGAACCATTCCCAACCTTTATTACCACCGGATAATATAAGGATACATGAGTATTCGTACAGATAACATGATCTGTCTAAAACTCTCTATGCCTTAACATTTATAGGCATTTACAAATCAATTATGAGCAGTTAACACCCCCAACTGCTATGGTAAAGTCAAACCAACAAAGGCTACTGCAAAATATAACTGCTGGTAACCGCTTGGAACTGTCTTGGACTAGTCCCTTAATTTTAGCACTCTTTATCATGATTTCTTGCAAGCCTAATTGCTAATAACTGCCTTGTCTGTCAGCTTTGCATCATGCTAATAGAACTGCTATGAACTGCCTATCCATCTCAGCTTTTGAACCTTCCTAAGTTTGACCCACGAAATTGTAAGTCTTGGTCTGCAATTAAGTGTCAAGCCCACTGATTTGTCTGACCTAACAAGTCCATGCTACTAGCAGCATTCGGGCTAAGTATAGCCTTGCATTTGTCAGCATTAAGCATCACTTGTCTTTGAGTCTTGTGGCATTGCCACTGCCACATTGTTACCTTGACTTAGGCATGCCTCCCTCATGCCTAACTTGGACGGTTGACAAAGGTGTAAGATGCCACCGCATGCCAACCTAAGTGTCTAAGTCTTAAGGTGCTAACAAACCACCCCTACCAAAAAAAGTCGACGTCCTCGTCGGTAAAGTTTCTAAGAACTTTGTAATCTGTTTCTCAAAAAGCAAGAGTCATATCCTTTTCCCAACTAGCATCCGCTTCAAGAGAACCCTTCCACTTAACCATGTAATGAGTTCTTCGATTTTTCTTGCTTTGCCAATCTGTCTTGTGATCCAAAATCCATTCCACTTCTTTGTCAAACTGTTTTCTAATCACTGGAGAAGCGCGTTGAGCTTGCGTCTATGCTAGATTAACTTGATTCTCATGATAAGGTTTCAGGAAACTAACATGGATTATTGGGTGTATCTTTAATCGATCAGGCAACTTCAGCCTGTAAGCAACATTTCCCACACGTTTCAGAATTTCGAAAGGTCCATCGTACTTAGAAATAAGGCCACGATGCGTTGTCTTACTACTTATCATTTTCCAAATCTATGGAGTAAGTTTCAGCAGCACCCTGTCCCCCACTTTGAATTCCAATGGCCTTCACCCTTTATCAGCATACTTTTTCATCCGCTTGTTTGCCTTAGCCAAACTATCTTGTGCTTCATCTAGCATATCTTGTTTAGCCCTTGCAAATCGGTATGCTGTTGGACATCTACCTCCTGAACCAGTCCTTGCCACTTCATACAGAGTAAGGGGCTATTGCCCCATGGCTAATTCAAATGGACTCATACCCGTAGCAGATAACTGGTGTAAATTATAACAAAACTGTGCACTATCTAACATATCAATCCAGTTCCTCTGATTTGCAGTTACATAATGTCGGAGGTATTATTCCAGCAAGGCATTTATTCTCTTAGTCTATCCATCCGTCTGAGGATGATTTGTTGTAGAAAACTTTAATTCGGATCTCATCAAGTTAAATAGCACAATCCAAAACCGCCCCGTAAATTTGGTATCCCTGTCACTAACAATATCCTTGGATAAACCAAAATACTTTACCATATATTTATAAAATAGGTCTGCTATAACATCGGCGGGATAAGCATGAGGAGCAGGGATAAACACAGCATATTTAGAGAAACAATCAACAACAACCATAACAGAACGCATACCGTTCACCTTTGGCAATCCGAATATGAAGTCCATGGAAACAGATACCCAAGGCTTTGTTAGAATAGGCAATGGTTGCAACAGTCTAGCCGCCTTCTTTCTCTTTGTCTTGTCTAGTTGGCACACTAAGCAAGTTCTGACATAGGCTTCTACATCTTCTTCCATCTTTGGCTAATAATAAGAATGAGACAGTAAAGCCATCATGCGTTGTTGTTCGAGGTAACCCACCCATTACGGATCATGAGTTTCTCTAAGCAACTCCAATCTTAGTCCTCCAACACGAGGGACATATAATCTATCTCCTTTGTGGTGGAGCAGATCGTCTTCCAACCAATAGCGACGCACAGTGCCCTCTTTCACTTGCTGAGCCGGACTTTGATATTCAAAATCAATTACAGCACTTGTCCGAATCCTTTCCAACAATTAAGTTTCAATGTTTGATATCGCAGCGACATGGTCTATAATTTCCTTCTGACTTAAAGCATTAGCAACCTGGTTGTGACGCCCAGGCTTGTGTCGCCATTCGAAGTCATACTCTTCAAGGAACTCTTGCCATCTGGCCTACCTTGGAGACAACTTCTTTTGTGTTTTGAAGAAAGTATTTACCACATTGTCCTTCAACACTACAAATTTGGTTCCTAAAAGGTAAACTCTCTAAATTTGAAGACAATGTACAATCGTTGTCATTTCTTTCTCATGGGCAAAATACTTCTTCTCAACATCATTTAACTTTCGACTCTCAAATGCAACCGAGTGCCCCTTTTGCACCAAAACACCACCAATAGCCTTATTAGAAGCGTTAGTATGCAATTCGAATGGAAGTTCAAAATCAGGTAACCGCAAAATCGGTTCACTTGCAACAACAACTTTTAACTTGTCAAAGGCCGCTTGATAACTTTTATCTCATTTCCATGGTTAGTCCTTTTTGAGCAAGTCTGTGAGAGGTGCTGGCTTCTTTGAGTAGCCCTCAATGAACTTTCTATAATAATTAGCCAAACTCAAAAAAGATCGCAACTCAGCCACTTTGCTTGGTGCTTGCCAATCCATGATTGCTTACACTTTTCTGTTGTCCATCTTCACAAGGCCTTTGCAAATCACATGCCCCAAGAACTTAATTTCCTGTTGGGCAAACTCACATTTTTCTTTTTTGACATACAAATGGTGTTCTTGTAACCGAGTGAACACCATCCAAAGGTGGATTAAATGATCCTCTAACGACTCACTATAGATTACAATGTCATCCAAATAAACAACAACAAACCGATTGACATAATCATGGAATACATCATTCATAAGATTATAGAATGTAGCTGGGGCATTAGTTAACCTAAACGGCATTACTAAAAACTCAAAAGACCCATACCTTGTAACACATATAGTCTTTGACTCATCCCCTTTAGCCACTCGGACTTGCCAATAGCAAGCACGTAAATCCAATTTTGTGAAATAAGTGGCCTTGCATAACCGATTAGGTCTGCCACTAAAATGACTGGGTATTTGTTCTTTATAGTCACTTTGTTGAGAGCCTAATAATTAACATACATGCGCAAGCTTCCATCTTACTTCTTTTGAAAAAGCACTGGGGCACCGTAGGGTGCCTTGAATGGTTGAACCAATCCAATATCCAATAAGTCCATTAATTGCCTTCGCAATTCCGTGAGTTCCATTGGAGACATTCTGTAGGGTGCCTTCGCTGGAGACTTGGCACCCAGAACCAACTCTATTTTGTGATTGGTGGCACACTGAGGAGGAAAAAACTTTGATAACTTCGGAGACATCACATCCTCAAATTCCCTCAACACATTTACCACTTCATCCGACACTTCTACCAATAGATCGAGTTTGATTTCCACCAAGGCAGCAAGATAAGTCTCTAAACCATTGTGCACTTGAATTGCTGAGAGGGTCTTCGTCTTCCTCTTTGTGCCCTTGCCTTTGTCTGATTTACTGCAACTAGCGACAAAGCAAGGCTTGTCTTCATCTAAAATAAGTATTCCACCCAATTATGGCATCAAAGTCACTTTTGCATTCACAAAGAAATCATTCCCTAAGATGACATTGATGATCTGTACTTTGGAAGCCATTCCTTGTACCGATGATCTGTACTTTGCATTCACAAAGAAATCATTCCCTAAGAAACAATCAAGTTAATCCGTCCAGTCCAATCTCCATCTATGATCTGTACTTTGGAAGCCATTTCTTGTACCGATTGAGCCACTGAATTTACTGCCTTGATTCGACTAGCATTTTGGGTAAATTGCAATCCGAAGGTTTGTTCAAACTTTTCCGACAGGAAGTTATGCGTGGCACCAATGTTTACCATTACTGCAATGTCAGTACCTCTTAATGTCACCTTGATGTACATTAAACCCATCATAAGGGCTGTGTCTGTGTGAATTGCATTGAGCAATTGCAAGGGGTTTACCCTAGTTGGCCTCTCAGAATCCGACTTCCCTTTGTTATCTTCTACGACTATAGTGTTAAGTTTCTTACACTTGGGACAATCCTTCGCTCTATGGGGCCCATCACAGATGAAACACCTTTTTGTTAGATTTCCCACTATTATTCTGAGAAGAGTCCCCTTTTTGCTTGTACTTGGAACCATCCTTACATTTCTTGAAACCAGACTTCTTCTCTCCAGTCTTTTTTTTCCCTTTTTTCTTGGATTTGCTGGTTTCACACATGGGTTCCTTGCTTAACTTGTAGTTAAGCAACCCGTTTGCCACAGCCATAGCAGAAGGCAAATCTTTGAAACCGAGTCTCCGAAGTTCCAATTGGGCCCAATTCTGCAATCCAGACATAAAGTTAAAAAGTTTATCTTCCTTAGACATGTTCTTGATGTCAAGCATCAATGAACTGAATTCTTTCACATATTTCCTCACTGATCCGGAATGCTTCAACTATTTCAAGGCGTCTCTTGCAACTTGAGATGTGTTGCAATGAAGGAATTGTTCTTTCATTTCCTTCTTAAGAGTCTCCCATGTCAAGATCTCTGGTTGAGCATCATCTCCGACACTTGTACGCCACCAAAGTTTAGTATCATCAATAAAGTACATGCTTGTGATGCTAACTTTCTCCCCTTCTTGCACATGAGCAACCTTAAAGTACTACTCCATGTTCCACCGAAAATTCTCAAGTTCCTTGGCACTTCAATTACCACCGAAAGCCTTAGGGTTAGGAACTTTGATTTTCGAAAGAGTCTCACCATAATTCGTATGCCCACAGACAACCTTCTTTACAAGGGTGAGTTCGTCAGTAACTTCTTGTAGTTTGTCTTTCCAAGCATCCGAAATGGCAAGAATATCAGTCATCACATCCTTGAACCGATCTGCTGTCGAGGTCTCAAGGGCAAGAAACCCAGAAGCCACAGCATCCAATCGATCCGTTAGCGAGCGATTCTCATCAGTAGGTTCACCCACGAGATTCTCTAACCGCGTCACTTTTTCCTTTAAGGCATCTATGCCAGACACCATTAGAGCACAACCTAGATCTGATACCAATTGTTACAGGGTCAATTTTCATTTTAAATTTTCAGCTTGCAATCGTACTAAGTTACAACACTTAGTCTCAGCCAAACATGTACGAATTACCCACTATGAGTTTTGTAAACAAGCAAGCATGCACAAACACATTACAGTAACCATTCCTAATCTTTATTACCATCGGATAACACAAGGATACATGAGTATTCGTACAGATAACATGATCTGTCTAAAACTTTCTATGCCTTTAACATTTTATAGGCATTTACAAATCAGTTATGAGCAGTTGACACCTTCAATTGCTAGGGTAAATTCAAATCAACAAAGGTTGCTGCAGAATATAACTACTGGTAAACCACCTGGACCTATCTTGGACCAATCCCTTAAGTCTAGCACTCTTTGTCATGGTTTCTTACAAGCCTAACTGTCAATAACTGCCTTGTTTGTCAGCTTTACATCATGCCAATAGAACTGCTATGAATTGCCTATTCATCTCAGCCTTTGAATCCTCATGAGTTTGACCCATGAAATTGTAAGTGTCAAGCCTATTGATCTATCTAACCCAACAAGTCCATGTTGCCAACAGCATTCGGGCTAAGTATAGCCTTGCATTTGTACACATTAAGCATCACTTGTCTTTCAGTCTTGTGGCATTGCCACTGCCACATTGTTACATTGACTTAGGTATGCCTCCCTCATGCCTGACTTGGACGGTTGACATAGGTGCAAGGTGTCACCGCATGCCAACCTAAGTGTCCAAGTCTTAGGTGCTAACACTAGGGTACTTGAATGGTTTGTTAGCTAGTTATTGCATTTGTCAGCTTAGCTTTAAGGAGAACACCTATTTAGTTAATCATAAAATTTTTTGACATAACATGTTACATAATAGGAGAAGGGGGTACAGCTGTGCCTTAAGGCACAACAGTTACTGCTGCTCCCTTATAGGAGGTTTTTCTGAATATTTTTTGATAACTTGAACTGTTTATATTGTAGGATTTATCAAGAATATTATTCATGTAAAAAATGAAGTTAATTGGATATTTATAACCCTATGATTAGGTCCTAATTGTTTTTAAAATTTTTGGAAAGTTATGTTAACCATTAATTTTTATAGAAACAAGTGTGCTTTGGTTATAGGGCTATAGATATCCAATCAACTTGATTTTTTGTGTAGATGATCTACTCGACGAACCCTACAATATGAATGGTTCAGATCATCAAAAAATATTCGAGACAATCTCCCACAAAGGGCACAACAATACCCCTTTATCTTACATAATACAAATGATATAGACAGAAAATAAACGAATTAAGTTAGTACTGAAGTCATTTTGACATAAATTTTAAATGACACGATACGAATATAAACTAATATGATATGACGGCCATTCCTATATATGAAGGGAAAAAATGTTGGGCTTTTCTCTAGTTTAAGATATGGATTGAAGGGTACTGTTTGGGTTCATGTAACCCATCAAGAATCTCGTTTCAATGATCAACCATCTATTTTGTAAGTCTTTTTCGTGTAAATTATCCATAGCAAAATTTGAAATTATGCAAATTTAATAATCATAAACCATTTGATTTATTACGTTTGTCTTTCAAAAAATGAACGGCAAGTGTGTGTTTGAAAATAGACTATCATTTTTTTTTTTTGGGTAATAAATGGGATAAATTAAATACAATATAATTATCGGATCGACATTTTTTTTGTGTGGAGTGACATATACAAAGAGTCTTACAAAATGAATTATTTAAATCATCAAAATGAGAGATGTAGTAGGCCTCACAAGCCCTAATAGCACCTTTCTGTGTTAAAAAAAGAAAAAGAGAAAATGATACTTTATAATAACTTGTTGGGTAAATTACACTAACTTCTCTTGAAGTTTGGAAAAAATATAACAAGTTCAGAATTTTGACATAACGAAAAAGCTTGCTACCCCCAGCTGGGGGTGACACCCAGTGAGGTGTCAGCTGGGGGTTGGCCCAAAAAACTGATTTTTTTTTTTTTTTTTTTTAGTTTTCAGCGAATGGGGGGTCGCCACCTCACTGGGGGTCGACCCCCAGCTGGGTGTATGAATCACAGCTCTTGACATAATTAGACCGATCTGCTTTTTAATAAAGTTAAATAGACCAAAATTAATGCAAAAAAACATGAACACACAAAGATATACAAAGTAAATTATACATTTGAGTGTAAAAAATTTGATAATATTATTTTTTCATTCATGAGACTAATGAATTTTTGATAAAAAAATAAATAAATTAAGTGCTATATAAATTAAAATTTTAATTCTGTATCTGGTTAATAAATTTGAAAAGGAAAAAAAAAAGAGGCTCATGAATTTAAGTAATGATTTAGAAAGAAAAAAAGAAAATGAAAAAAAATCGATGAAATGTAAGTGAAATATCACCTACATTTCACAATTTTTTTATTTTTCTCTTTTCAAATCTCTATGCAAACCTATAAATTAAACACAATCTATGAAAATCGGTGTAATTATACTAAAGTTGGTGTAATTATGCGAAACTTGTTCAAATCTAGGGACGTGAGTGTAATTTTGACCTTTCTATTTTTCTGGCACGAATGCTCTGCTATATGTATTCCAAGCAATCGCAACATGCGATGTCGGCGGAGAGAACTCAGAACAGAGGAGAGTTCACAGAGGCACTCTCTATGTTCCGACTCTCCAATTCGTTCTTATATATAAAGCACCAAGATACACATATATACATAGAGAGAGAGAGAGAGAGAGAGAGAATTGTTGATTCTTGGTTTTGAATTCACGATTTAAGGTAAAGATTTTGAATTTTTTTCTTTGTCTTTCATTTCTCTCCTACATCAATCGTTCTAGTTAACCCTAACCCTAGTAGTATTTTGCCTCACTTAGCTTCATCGTGTCATTGTTTTCAATTTGTATGTAACTTCAGTGTTATAAATTGTATGAATTCCCTCTGTTTTATTGGTTGATATTCTTTGAATTTATAAATTGTTTGGATTCTCAATGTATTTTATATTGGTTGAGAAGCAAATTCTCAATTCCTTTTGCTTCCAGAAAATCTTATTTGATGGCAAAGACTGAATCAATCCTTGTGAAAGATGCTGTTCACAAGCTGCAACTTTCTCTCCTTGAAGGCATCCAAAATGAAAACCAGCTATTTGCGGCCGGGTCATTGATATCGCGGAGCGATTATCAAGATGTCGTGACCGAGCGGTCAATTGCAAACATGTGTGGTTACCCTCTTTGCACCAACCCTTTGCCCTCCGACCAACCCCGGAAGGGCCGGTACCGCATTTCCTTAAAGGAGCATAAAGTTTATGATCTACATGAAACCTACATGTACTGTTCGACGAGTTGTGTTGTTAATAGCCGAGCATTTGCTGGGAGTTTGCAGGAGGAGAGGTGTTCGGTTTTGGATTCATCGAAACTTGATGAGATTTTGAGGTTGTTTGAGGGATTGAGTTTGGATTCGAAAGTGGATGTGGGTAGGAATGGGGATTTAGGATTATCTGAGTTGAAGATTCAAGAAAAAACGGATGGGAAGGCTGGGGAAATGTCTTTGGAAGAGTGGATTGGACCATCAAATGCCATTGAAGGCTATGTTCCACAGAGCAATCGCAGTGCCAAGCCTTTGCGTTCCAAGAATCGTATAGAAGGTATAAATTGCAAATTGGTGCGCATGTGGTAGTTATTATATTGGTTTTTTTGTTAAATTAAATGTAACTACATTGTTTTTAACTTCATTGCTTTCTAATGGCTTAATATTATTTTCATTTCTTTAAATCTGGGATCAGCATTTCAGTTCATCCAAATGCGTGTTTTTTGACAACTGAAGTGAGCCAACAATGTATTGCAGGATCTAAACCTAATGGTGCTAGGCCAAATAAGGGAAAGAACTTGATATTTAATGAGATGGACTTCAAGAGTGTTATAATCACTCAAGATGAGTATAACATTTCAAAAATGTCGTCAGGTCCAGTGACAACTGTTTTCAATGCAAAATCTAAAGAATTGAAAGGAAAGGGGAGTCCTGAAAATTTGGAGAATCAGTTCACTATATTGGACATAACTCCTGCTCCAATTCAAATTGATTCTAAATGCAAGTTAAAAGAAACAAAAGAAGAGGAGAGTAGCATCAGCGGCATTTCAGAATCTTCTTCATATCCTCCTCAAAATTGTCCCAATATAAATGCCGATGAAGCAAAAGAGGAATTCCATGCTGTAAAAGCAAATCATTTTAGTGCAGCTGTGCCCAAACCTTCTCTTAAATCTGCAGGTGCAAAGAAACTGCATCGCTCTGTGACTTGGGCTGATAAGAGAACTGATGGTGCATACAATAAAAACCTTTGTGAGGTTAGGGAATTGGAAAATGCAGAAGAGTATGCTGATAAATTCAGCTTTCCAGATACAGGAGATGATGTTAATTCAGTTCGATTTGCATCGGCAGAAGCATGTGTTGTTGCACTGAGCCAAGCAGCAGAAGCTGTGGCATCTGGAGAGTCTGATGCTTCTGATGCGGGTGTGTCATTACACACTTTAATGTTTGTAGTGAGCTTTAGTGTCGAAATCTAGTCAGGTTTTTGCCAATGATTTCCATTACTCCTTTATAGTTTTTATTTATTTGTTCTAATTGCATTTCTTATACAGTATCTGAAGCTGGAGTTATTATACTGCCACCTCCCCATGATGTGGATGAAGAGGAATCCCAAGAGGACGTCAATATGCTGGAACCAGAACCAACTCCTTTAAAGTGGCCCCGAAAACCAGGGGTTCCAAATTATAATTTGTTTGATTCTGAGGATTCTTGGTATGATGGTGCACCTGAGGGGTTTAGCCTGACTGTAAGTTTATTTTTCCACCAACCTGAACAAAATTTTAAATATATATATTATCTTCAATTTTCAGTTATTCTTCCTTCACTACTCCAGATGCATGTTTGAGTACCATGTCAATTTTGATGTCTTCCAGCTATCACCATTTGCAACAATGTGGATGACACTCTTTGCATGGATATCATCATCTTCTTTGGCTTATATATATGGGCGGGGTGATAGTTTTCATGAAGAGTATTTATCTGTTAATGGAAGAGAGTACCCACGGAAAACTGTATCAACTGATGGTCGGTCTTCTGAAATCAAACAAACTCTTGCTGGCTGTCTTGCTCGTGCTTTGCCAGGACTTGTTGCAGATCTCAGGCTGCCAACACCAATATCTACTCTAGAGCAAGGAATGGTAGTACTTATTCTGAACTTGTAGACTTTTTTTTTATTACTGATGTGTAAAATAAAGGGATTTCTGCTTTTTATTCATATAGTCGGGTTCAATTTGGAGAATATACATGCCATTTTGGGTCTTAGGACTCAAAGTTTTAAGTGACAATCTTACTGTCCACGTTAAGTCTAGTACTTAGGGGACTGTAATTGACTTCTGAAAACTGATGTCTTTTGGCCTTAAACCTGCATAAAATTTTCTTTACTCATGTAAAGCTTTACTGTAGGATGCTTATAGATTTTATTATTGAGAATCATTTGTTACAAAATCATGAGATTTGTATATGATATTAATTGAATTGATAATCATTGACATGCTTCAATTTGTCAAGGGCATAATAGCTTTCTTAAGACACTTTGAGATTTTAATCTCGGTTTAAAATTTAAGTTTTTAATGGTTTATATTATAGCCCTAAAATGTGATTTATTGGTTCAGATATGATAACAGATCACTATGTTTTCCATTTCTATTCGAAAGTCTTATTTTTTGTTTTTTTGATTTTGAAATTTTTTTATTTAAAAGGTGAGCCCTCTTGGAGGTGGCGTATTGGGTTTGGACTTTGGCTCATGTGGTTGTCTGCTTGTGTTATTTAACTTTTAGATCAAAAGAAAGAAAAATTTTGTACCCTTATACATTGAGTAGTTGTCCCATCCTAGTCACCATTAAGTCTTCTCACTCAAAAAATATATCTCCCGTTGGAGCTAGTGTGTGGGTTTGGACTTATTTGGCCAAAGTGTGGTGCTGTATGTTCTTTACGTTAAGATCAAAAAATTTCACCCATTCTTTTTGCCTGAGTTGGCAGGATATTTTTGTTTGATGTGTTGTTATCTGCATGATGTAAATTTCCAATCTAAGAGGTCAATTCCTTTTCGTGGCTTTACATGAATTCTATCTTTGATTTCATGTATTTAGTTTGAAGTTTAGTATATGTAATTTTGTATGCTACTATTGGCTTCTCTCTCTCTCTCTTGTTTTTTTTTGTTTTGTTTTGTTTTTTTTTTTGACTTGATATGGTTTTTTCCATGTTAGTAATAGAATTTGAATAAAATATACTTTCCAAGAAAATTATGATGTTAATATTTATCCAAAAAAAAGAAAAAAGAAAAATGAAAATTATGATGTTAATGCCATCTGTATTGGCTATGATTGATAAGACTTTCACTAAGGAGTTCTATTTACAGAGGCACTTGCTGGATACGATGTCTTTTATTGATCCACTTCCCCCATTCAGAATGAAGCAGTGGCAAGTGATTGTTCTTTTGTTTTTTGATGCTCTCTCTGTTTCAAGAATTCCAGCACTTACTCCACATATGACAAGTCGCAGGACATTGCTTCACAAGGTGAGGTTACTACAACATTAAATCTGATTTAATTTTTTGTAAACATATAGTATATACATATGTTCATGCACACCTCCATGGATCTTGGAATTTCATTTGGAATCCTAATGTAGAGCAAGCCAAGTCCTTCATGGAGATAAAGCTTAATTCTGTGATAATGTTTTAGGCACATGTTGACCATTATATTATTGTTGGTGCATTTAGATTGAGAAATGCCTTGTTTCTTGGTTACTTCGGATCTATTATTATCTTGATTGTACAATTGGATCACAATGACTGCTGTATTAGTGAGTCTACTATTAGAAGTTAGAGACTCACTGTGCCCTAAACTATTTTTTTTTTTATAAGTGGTTAATAAAGATTAATGCTTATTCATTGTCTACCAGTTGTTTCAGGACCTTTTAGTTTTACTCTTTGGAAAAGGTAAATATTTGTGCTATGGAGTTATTGTCTTATTTCCTAATCCTGATAATGTTTGTTGGGCTGAATGTTAAAGTCAAGTTCACATGTGTATCTGATATTAGTTCATTTCATGTTATAATAATCCTGATAATGTTTGTTGGGCTGAATGTTAAAGTCAAGTTCACACGTGTATCTGATATTTGTTCATTTCATGTCATAATAATCATAAGTTGCTATATGAATTGGAATACCAGTTGAGTGATTGATGCATTCTCAAGGTTACAACTTGTTACCTTTTCATATTGTTAGGCTTGACAAAAGCTTTAATTAAATGTAACAAATTGACAGATTTATCCTGCAACCATAGTTGTCTCCCACTTCCGTTTATACCATTTATCCACTGTGAAGAAAGGAAGTAATCTCCTGTTGTTTTGCTGTCAAGTATATATATATATATATTGGTAAATTAGAAGTTCATGCAAACCAAAGCAAACCAGGTACAAAAACAACCTGGGGGCATACCCCCTGGCCATCAAGCAAAAGCAAACCAAAAATAATAACAAAGCATAGTGACTATCACTAGGCTTTTCATAGCCCACTGGCAAACAAATATCTACTACAAATGTACCTCACTAGGGGAAAACAAATTACTCAGAATTGCAAGAGACGTTAACTACAAAAATAGAGGAAACCGTCTCACTCAATGGGATTAAGAATTATAGTAGAGATATTCCAAGCCAAACAAAGGTGTCAATTACTCGAGTATTCTCCAAGAACTCATTCTACTCTTAACAGCATTCACAATTTTGAATATGATTTCCTTTGGTCCTATGTTGCTTGAAACATGATCGTTCTGGTACGTGGAACGGGAACGGAAACGGAAACGGGAACGCAAACGTGACACGTGCTCTAAATTGTGGTACGATAGGAGTAGGCTAGTATAGTTTACACTATACTTTTAGTCTAGAGAACATTTTTAATAATTAATCATATGGCAACACATTTTTATAAACATTATGACTCATTTTGATGTTGTCATTTTAAAATTTCACTCAGCTTAGATTTTAGTTTGTTATATTTGACATTTTTACTCTGAAGAAAACCAACCTTAAGGTAATATATTGGAACAAACTTTTGGGATCACTTTGGTTCACCAAATTTACCGTTTTGGAATGAAAATGTACCATGTTTCGGAACATGCGTTCCAAAACGTAATTCGCGTATCATCATTTTCTGCTAACACTGCTCTGGTCTCAAAGTTTTCTGCTTGAAAAAACTCTTGTCCTTCCTTTCCATCCACTGATGGTAGATTGTGGTAATTAGGGATATCTTGTAAACATTATACAGAAAGGAGTTCTTGTTCGAATCTCTCACTGCCCATTCTATCTCAGCATCCAAGTCGAGAGGCCTTCAATCAACCTGGTTTTGGACCGAGGTGTTCTTCCAAATATAGTTAAAATAGCTGCACTAAAAAAATAAGTGCCTATGAGACTCGTCAGCCGGATTACAAAAAACACAACCAGCTTCGCTAACCACACACCACACTCTCTTAATCTCTCTCTGGTAGCCAAGCCAACCTTCCCCAAAAACACATCCATTGGATGAAGGCCCACCTAGGGACACTTCGGCTAAACCAAACTATTTTTTACCATGGAAAATTATTATACCTCTTTCTGATAGCTTGTCAAGCTGATTTTGTAGTATAAACTCTATCAGGATTCGGGGTCCAACTGACTCTATCAGGTATTTTAGCCATAGGCAGCAAGGAATCAGGATTATTTTCCATTATTTCTCGAGTTACCCTGTTCCTTCTTCTAGGCCATTTCCAGGAGCCTTGATGGACAATATCAGCTGCCTTAGCCTCCATTTCTAGTGGCTTCTGTTGTATGAAAGCATTACATACACATGCTTCAGTAAATTTCAACAGGACAGATAAACTATTGAGATAGTTTCGCAGCATCTAATCAAGTGTTAGAAACGTCTATGGTGTCGTGTAGAGGTCAAAGTACTATTAAAGTGTGATAAATATCAAAGCTACTGGGAATCATTGAATCTTCTTAAAGTTGTTGGAAACTTGGAGTTTGATTATTTGACAATCAAACTGGATTCTAGACACCCAACAACTACAAAGTAGATTAGCTTAAAGGATCGCTCCAATTCGTCCCTCCCCCCTCCCTGTTCCTCCTGTGACCGATTGCTCGTGAGGCTGAAAACACATAATATGGCCCAAGTGTGTGCCTCGACGCACAAAAACGATTTACGTGCGCCCGGGCAGTCAAAAAGCCTGTGGAGACGCCTTCACCTCGATCGTGGCTGGCAGCGCATGCCCTCGGGCGTGCTTCGGCATCTGCGCGTCACTAATTAGATGACGAGGCATTTGGCTACCTTAATAGAGTCCAGTTACTCCCGCTGTTTACTCACGCTTGGTTGAATTTTTCACTTTGACATTTAGAGCACTGGGCCAAATGGCTCAAAATTATATCAAACTTAGTGATAGGCATGCGAATGGGACCCAAGTCTTGTGGCTTTTATTTTCCTGGGCCCATAATTGATATTGTATTCTTTCTTTTTGTTTTTCTTGTTCCCGTGATTTTTTTTGTTAACAGAACATTTGGATTTTGTTATGGGGTGCATAGGTCCTGGATGGTGCACAGGTAAGTGCAGAAGAGTATGAGATAATGAAGGACCTCATGATACCACTGGGCCGAGTTCCTGAATTCTCTACACAGAGTGGTGGTTGATGAAGCACAGTAACATCACTGTTATGCAGATGCTTGTCATCGTTATAGTTTTTGGAAATGTAAGTGATATTTGTTAGGAATGGATCTTCCTCGTGTACTAAGTGGTGTAGAAAATCTGTCTCAAACATTGAAATCTTCCGACAGTGAGTTGAACTGATGTATAGGTTCTCAAGAGTTCCATATTGAACTTAATCTGTTACGGCCATTTTTCCTTTTTTATTTTATTTTAATTTTTTTGTATTTTTACATTACATTTTATGACCATGGTTTCCTTTGTTGATCATTCTCAGATGGCGCAAGGCTGGAAGTCTAGTGTATTGGGCTGTCTTTTTTATTGGAGAAGTTTTATTTTGAAGTGATAACATTTTTGCATATGTTTTATAGAAGTGTGTGAAATATAACTATATTTCATTCACATTTTACATATTTTTTTACTTTCTCTTTTTAAATTTCTATCCAAATCCATGATCCTAGCGTTAGTGTCATAAATATGTCTCTCCATGGCCTTCTTGTGCATGCAAAGTCATCAGTGGTTTTTCTTTGATCATAGTGGATATTTTTGGCGGATTTATTTATTTATTTTGTAATTTGTTGTTTGGTTGGCTTGTTAAGGTCTTGTTTTTCTTTTGTTAATTGGTATGTTGTTTGTTTTATTTTAATATAACTGTTTTTCATGTATTAAAAAAAGAAAAAAGTACTGTTATTAATCTCATTTTCCTAATAATGCCTTTTTTAATTTCTTATTTATTTATAGGTCCTTGTTGTACATCATTCATATAAAAAAATTATATTTATTCAATAATTATAACAAATAATTTTGTCATATTTGTCATTAAAAATTAGTATATTGTCAAAATTATACTTGTTGTCCATTTCACGTGACTACTATTATTAGATTAATTTGATTATTTTTTTTATATAAATAGTTTACACATAGGATATTACAAGATAAACAACTCAAATAATTGAAATGAAATTCGAAGTGGGTTTAGCCTGATTCAACTGTTCTAGTCTTATAAGCCATTGGAGAGAAGCCATCCCCTTTTCCAATGCTCAAGGATGTTTCAACATCTTACCATTGCAGCTATGTTTACCTAAATCAGCCGGAGTCTTGTGGATTGGAGTTCGGGCTATTCATTTCTTCATCTGACAATGGACATCAAAGTGTGGAAATTGATAACTTTTAAAGAGGGATGAGTTGTAACTTCTTGATGAATTTGTTTTCAGTTTCATTTGAGACATAATAACCTTTTAAGAATGCAATTGGAGAAGTTCTGGTGCTAAATTTCTGACTGTCAAAGATGAAAAGCTTTATAAAACTCTAATGAAAACCTAGCGCGGCGATTAAATACACACCCACATAGCTAGGGGAACAAATTCTCAAGAAAATGAATCAATTTTTCTCTCTTTTGAATTGGCTGAGTTTGACATAATGTTTTTGAATTATGTGTGTGAAGGATGAATTTTCGGAACCAAATGAAGCCCTAATTCACTGAAAAGGAACCTTACTGCCAAATGGCACAAAATAGTTATGGAAAGACGGGTCTATAAATCAACACAATTGACAACATGGTTATGTTAATTCTTAAATCATTTCAAAATGGTTCACAAAGTAGTATAAGTTCAGAAGTCAAATATGTCAAACCATGAAATTAATATGATGTAAACAAACCCAAAGAATGAAAAGGAAGGGAAAAAAAAGTACATAAAAATTATGTAAGAGAATCAACAAATATTGTTATGAACAGTAAAATAAACTAGGTATCCTCTTCCATAACAAGATAAAACTATCTCAACAGTGTTTTTAAAATGCCGAGATATACTTTTTACCGACGTTTAAGAACACTGTCTTAAAACTGCCAGAGTAAACTTCCGGCCACCAAGTTGAGGTCATGTGATATTTGGCAGCAATTTTTTGCAAAAAACATGCTAAATCTTAAAAGTCAGCATCAATTAAATTGCATATATTCCTTAAAATTAAATTTAATTTATTATTTTTGACAAAAGTTGTGTTACATGAACTCCAATAAGAAAGAAGCAAACAAAGAAAAAAAATGGCAAACACAAATTTGATAATAGAAAGATTTATAAGATAGAAAGAGAACCAAATTACAGTTTTACATTTCTCTTATCTAACCTAACTCTTTAAAAAGAATCACAAGAGTTGAACATGACAAATTCAATGAATAAATCATAGATTTCAAGGGAAATCTCGATCAAATATACATCTACATAAGATAGCATGGTTATGGAGATCAGGCATTAGTGTTAGTTTCAGAATTTTGGCTATCAGAAAGCTCTACTGGTACTGGCTTTACAACAGGAATCAATATTTCACTAGTTTTCTGTTTCCAGAATCATTTAAAGGTTTAGAATTCCCAATTTAAAAACAAAAAAAACAAAACACAAGAAACAAATGGACTAAAAGAAAATAAAACGAGAAACATGAACCATGGCTGTGTTGATGACCAATCAACAATCACACTACAAAAAACTTGAAGTTTACAACATGGTTAAAGAGAATGGTTAAACAATATCTTGAATAATATCACATCTTTCAAGTACTAAACCTTTGCAATTCCATACAAAACCAACATGAAAAATGTGAGTGAAACCAATCTTTACAATTACAGCAAGCTAGCAACTCTTGAGCTTCATCTTGGACTTCAAGAACTTTCTTCTACTCTGTTCTGACCAGTACAAAAGCAAATAGATCAATTTTCTAAATACATGGATTTTTTGCTAATGGTGACACAAATAAAAAAGCATGATATTTTCAAAAAATAAAAAACATTATTTTTTATTTTTTTTTTATATAGATATTCCCTTTACAACTTTCTTTATAGTAAAGACTAGAAAACTTCTCTCACAACAAAGACAAATTTTACATCTACCACAACATATAAAACTTAACCCACCAAGACTTGAAGTATTAAGCTTCAACTACAGAGTTTCAAGATCCCTGTGGCACAATCATACATACAAGTAACAAACATGTCACACAAATGAACCAATTCAACAGCAGGGCCTTCATAAATTCATATACTCCTTCATGCATTTGATTTTATCCCACAGAGAGAGGGTACTAAGTTTTACCAAATTTCATCGTATAGTGGAGAAAATGAAGGAAGTTAGCAAATAGCAGAAGCACTGCAACAAACAAGAAAGAGGAATATGTTACAGCAATAAGCAAAACAACAAACAACGAATAGAACACAAGGGTTTAAATGAGCTCAACTAGTGCAATCCATAAGGGAAGGGAATGGGTGACAAGTCCAGTCTCTGCAATGTTCTTTGCTGGATAGTTGTTCCAGGCAGTAAATGCTGATAAGATATTCAACAATGAAACATAGTCATATTAGAAAAGTTAACAGGAAATGAAATAGAAATTGGCATTCTAATAATAAACATTCTACTGTGTAGTCCAGCCCCTCTACATCCCACATTGGTAGTATTACCAGTGGAATCTTAGACAATTTCACCAGACCAAATAACAGATCATTTATAAGAATTAATAACAAGAACTTACAAAAGGAGACCTATGGAGCATAATTAACCCATGTCTAAAAACTATCAAAGCACCCTTGGCTTCCAAAACAAAACAAAAAGAAGGAAAAAAGAAAAGAAAAGAAAAGAGAAGAGAAGACTGAAAGAATAAATAAACATAAACTCGGAGTCTATTTTCCTTCGGAGCAAAAAGGCTTCTTGATGATTTTGATCCCCATAGCCATTGTTTTAGGCTTCCAAAGTATATTATATTTCTTCAACCATTCCATAAGAACAACATTACCCCTTTTGTTCTGCTTTAGAATGGGGTACTTCATATTATTTTTTGGTTGAAAATCTCAAAAATTTATAAAATATGAGAAAACGAGATAAAATTACAAAAAAAGAAAATGGAATAAAACAAAAAACAAAATCACATAACTCTTCAGTCTCTAGAAATTAAAAACATAGAAATCCCCTTAAAAGGGAGATGCCATTAAAGCCTAGAAAAAGGACAAATAACAAATCCTATCCTATATATATCTTCCCAGATGTGAAAATCATGAAAATAAATGAACATCAAGTCCACCAATGACCAATGGTCTACTTTTTCAAAAGTACTGGTCCAAGCTAAAGTCTCAAGTATGGAAGTGTTTGAACCTCCTTAATATATCAGGAGGAAAAATCGACCAAGATGAAACAATTGAGAATATTGCAGAAACAGGACACATAAGACGAAAAAAAGGCTACTGGAGTTCACAAAATTCCATCATATGGAGGAGAGTAAGAAGGACATGAACGTACGATGACACGGAGTGCAACAATTTTATTGTCACAAGAGGTTATGCTCAAAATATTAGTCAGTATCAGATTTGTATTACAGTTAACTAGGCAACCAAATAGAAATATAACAAGAGTCGAGGTAAATATGTTAGATCACTGCTTTCCTTTGGAAGTAACGAAATGCTTATGGCTACAAAATGTAACATTCAGAATTTAAAAGATCACATTACAATAAAAAGAAAAAAGAAAAAAAATGAAAAGAGTTTCAATGAAGTATAGACTGTGTGGTTCAGTAAAATGGTAGTTTTACCTTCTTTGCTTAAGAAATTTACTCAATCTCTTGCATTCTGTGACTATCTTTTGGCATGAACTTCTTTATCACTTCTTGTAGAGCAGGATCATGTCCTTTAGTTGAGAGTATATCTATGGAAAAAGTGGATGCATTTAGTGAAAAACCTCTTTGGACCATTTCCTCAACGAGTATTAATGCCTCATAGCACTTGTGTTGTCCAAAAAAATCCTCAGATAATATTGTTGTAAGTGACATCATTTGGCAAACAACCATTCTGTTCCATTTTAACAAACAACTCTTTAGCTTACTGCAGTAGGCCTTCTTCACAAACACCGTGTATCATCATATTGTATGTCCTAACATTAGGATGTAATCCCTTGGAAGAAAGCTTATTGAAAAGGGCCCTTGCACTATCAAGCTTTTTAAGCTTACAAAATCCATCAATAAGGATATTGTACGTAACAATATCAAGATCTAAATTGTTCCTTTCCATTAACTCAAATAATGAATATGCTTAAATATGCCCATTTTTGCACAACCCATCCAACAAGATAGCATTAGTTTGGCAATTTGGAATTACGCCTGCCGCTTGCATGTCATTAAAAAGTTGTTGAGCACTCCACATCTACCTGTTTGAAACAAACCCTGTAACATATGGTTGAAATTTCCAATATTAGGTTTCAATCCCCTCCTTGGCATTTCTCGAAAGAGATGCATGGCCTCATCTATTTTCATTTTCATGCAATATCCATTAATCAAAATGTTGTGACTAACAATGTTAGGGTGAAGGCCCTCCTCCACCATGTTATTGAACACTCTAATTGTTTCATCAATGTGGCCTTGCAAACAATATCCATCCGTGAGAGTATTTTTTATTTATTTATTTATTTTTTGATGCCTGAACACAGAGCACTCCAAGGCAGAAACTTTAGAATTCACCCTTAATTCTAAACTAAAAGAAGCTAGTCAATCTATCTAAATCGTCGGACTTCCACTTGATTAATAGGGGATTTGAACCTGGTCAATAAGAAAAAGAGCAAACTACCTTATCAACTAAGATGACCCTTTGGTGTCAGGATCCACACGGTCTTTGTATCATGACTTCAAGTACCCCCTCTGCCTCTTTCGACATCCCTTCCTTGGTAAGTGCGTCCACCAAAAACACTACGTATGAACATTTGAAGCAATACCACTATCCGGCATATCTCTTAATATTTCGGTAGCCTCTTACTCGCCTTAAGTAACAATTAATAGCAATGGTGAAGGTGTAGATATCGACCTGAATGCGTAGAAAATGAAACAATTCCCGAACAAGACCTATTTTGAAAAGAGGGCCTAAAGCTTTGTTGAAGTGAGAACTTGGGGGCAAAGGTTTCATTTGGAGCATACGATTGAAAGAAATTAAAGCAGATTGAACATCATTGGGTTGGGACCCAAATTGCCCTGTTGATTGCTTTGCTAATTACAGCAGCAGCAGCAGAACTAGGGCTTGTGGTGGTGTTAGAGAGAGAGAACGAAACACAGAACAAAAAAAAAAAAAAACACAATTATCTTCTCAAATATATAAAATATATATATATATATTTCTTCAATAATATTCTATAACTAAAAAAATTATTAAAAAAATAAAAATAAAAAATCACTTCCCAAACACCCATAATGAGGAGAAGGGATGATAGTGAAATATTATTGTACCTTTTTGACAATTATGATCAGCAATTCCTCTTCCAATTATACAAGTAACACAAATTCTTGACATCTTCAAGCTCAAGCTCTAAGTTATAAAAGAAAATAAATGAAATGAAATGACTCAAGCTCCAACACTATGTTTGGAAATTTAGAAAAAAAAAAAAGAATGATTATTCAAGTTATAAGAGAAAATAAAATAAATAAAATAATTGTGATTTCTCCCCTTGTTAGGATAAGTAAAAAATAAAATAAAAGAAATAATTGTGATTTCTCTCCTTTTTGTTTGATTATATTTCATAACAAAAAAGAAAAGAAACTATTTTATGTTATATTACCAAAATAACCTTTTATATTTTGTCACTATGTAAGAGCATCTTCAATCTTCAATCCTCACTTTTTCTTTTTCTTTTTTCCATTCAATTTTGAGAAAAATTTTAGTTAACAGTTTAATCTAATATGAAACAGTCATTGCTCTTTATTTTTTACCAAATATATTTCAAAAATTTCAAAGTTCACTTGTCATGACTAATATTTTTTCATAGGTGTATGATCCTAATGATTCAAAACTTTTGATATCATGACAAAAAAATCCAACAAATGCATGACCAATATTTTTTTGTTATTACAGGTTAGGCTTCATGAAGACCTCTAGTGCAAAGTGACTCAATACATTTGTGGGGGAATAAAAAGTCCACAACATCCTGAAACCAATCAAGCAAATAGCATGAAATTGAGTCACAGAAAAATGGGTGTTAAAGCAAGGAATTCATCATCCACAAAAGATCCAAAAAGAGTTAAAATCATCCACAAAAGATACAAAATAAGTTCAAAGTCATCCACAAAAAACACTACATCTTAAACGGAGTTTAAGTACAAAATATGATAGATATCTCTAATGTCCCTGTCAAAGAAAGTACGATCCCATCTATAGAAGAGTTACCAACGATTCTCAATGTCATACATCATGCTCTCTGAAGTTTTCTTGCGATACTCCACTGGGCAACTGTTAGCTCCAAGGTTATTCAAATTGATTTTGATTATTAACAAATTTCTTTATTTAATTTATTATTAAAAGTTTTCAAAATAATAGTATACAAATTGTGCTAGAAGATATATGATTCTAGAAGTGTTATTTTTCAATGATTTTTGGCCCTTCAAAGCATAAGATTAGCACCTGTTTGCAAAACTCTATCTATGCTTAAAACAGGTCTAAGGGTCGACACCAGAGTGAAGATCAAAATGCCTAAGTGTTCCAACTGCAAGGATCGACACCAAAATTCAGTGTGCAATCCAACAGCAAGGGTTGACACCAAGAACAGCAAGGGTTGACACCAAATTTCATAATGCAATCCAACAACAAGGGTCGACACCAAGAATGATAAAAGTCGACACTTGGAATACCTGGAACTCAACTCAGAGAAGAAAAGAAAGCAAAGGGTCGACACCCAATCTGCAGGGGTCGACACTTGTAAATCTGAGTTTAAAAAATTCCACCTGCCAAATCAGATCCAGACTGTTGCAGATCATTTCTCAGCCACTTTTTCAGATTTGTGTGCAGAATACGTCATATCTTCTGACCACAGAACAGATCCTCTGGCACCATATTGTAGACGCGTCCTGAGGGCTTCATGCTACTGCGCCCTTGAGCTTTGCTACTACAGTTCGGACTCAAATGTCACGGTTCTGAATCTAATCCCGCAAAGTGCAATGCGAGACCGATAAATCACCAAAGAGTCCAAATCCGGCAAATCGTTTTGGAAAACTGATTTTTAAGAAAGAAGTGCCAAACATGGACTGTTTTGCCAGATACAAAGTCGCCACCTAAATATTTTATTTGGGGGAATTTAGGAAACCCTGACTCGTGCCTAAGGCCACGTGTCCGTCATCACCAAAGTTGCCTCGGCTCGGGAACTTGGGTACGATTGGGGAAGGTCATCTATGAGCACCCCCGCTCGCCCGATCAAAGATCGGCTTGTACTAAACATGATATCTTGTTTTTGAAAACACATGCGTTCTTATTCCGGTTATTAGCTAGAATTACTATGTGATGCGCACAACACACAAGTATAGACTAGATCGCCTAATTTGGAACAAAGCATCGTATATTTGTTTGTTTGAAAACGGTTTGAAGTTTGCTACTCGCAAGTAGGCTAAAATGCGGATTTCGATGAATTGTTCCAATCAAGTAATCCAACCTTCACCCACAGGCATTCAGGCAGTTATATCACATAAGCACTTAGTCTCATGGCAAGCATGCTGTCATGTTAACACTCACATACATGCAAGATGCTAAAGCATAAACACTCACAGTGTACTCCGAGCCAAAACAAGAAACTAGTTAGAAATCATGCATGATCCTAGTTTATGTTAAAATGGCTAATGCAACACATGCAAAATGCAACTAGAATAGGCTCGGCTAATCTAAAATGGCATGTGAGATGCGACAGCTCAATACATGTATTCAAGTAAGAATTGAAATACGATACAGTTAGTATGATGCGCCGAGCCCGGCGCATGCAATACAGATGAATGGATGCAAACATGCGAGCATAGGATGCTAATTGAAACATGACTTAAAACTAACCACTGAAAGCAGGTAAGTAAAAGGGAGAAAGACGTGGGGTTGGAGACATTCACACACTCACGCACACTTATTACAAAATTCGCCCTCTCGACGGAGGGTCCGAAAGAATAATACAAATTGACTAATTACCTAACTAACTAGCTAATTAATTATTACACAACACTTAACTAATTAAACAAATTAATTAAGCTACTAAAGCGGTAAAGAGGCCTCGGAAAGAGGGACAAATGCATGCATGCTCGGCTCCGCTCGGAAATCTATCGCCATGCTCATGCTGCCTCTGTTTACACTGCTCTGCACCTCTGAAAATTGCGCAAGTCTCAAGGATGCTTCTGAATCACCTTCTGGATGCTGTGAGAGGCCATCGGCCAAGTAGAAAGGCCATCGGCCAAGGGGAACTGGTCATTGACCAAAAATGGGGCTCTCGGCCATAAATTTGTAGCCGACCGGCACTGAAGATGGCCAACCGACCATATCTTCCTGCAGAATGCTGTTTTGCTGCAGCAGAGGACAAACAGAGCATGGCAATACATTTTCAAAGCAATGTGTGCACAACCACCCTTCCTATCATGTCATGAACTCAATGGAGTATGGTTCTCGACCCTCGGGCCATTAATTACGCATTTCAATGCATGACGGCCAAAGGAGCCAAGTGTGCAAATCAATATGGAATGAATACACAAAACACATGAAGGCCTCACACTCTATCATGTTGGATCAAGAGCGTCGGCGACTAAGGATTGAGGCACGTTTCGTCACTTCAAGTACGAACGTTCCTCGCTCCTTGTGTTTGGTTTGACACCCCAAACCAAACACAATGTAATGCAAGCAAGTATGCCAAATACAATGCAACATGGAAATGCAATGCTATGCAACCTAAGCATGCCAAATGTAATAGGACTTGAGCGTGCACGCAAGGTTAAGGTAACAAGCATGCCGAATGCAATGCAACCTAATTAAACATGTGACAAAATGTAAACTAGCAAGCATGCAAAATGCAACCTAAACGTACAAACATACAATGTAATAGGCATGCGACAACAATACCAACAACAAGGATGCAACAACATGCAATGCGATAAACATGCAACGACACACAAAACGCATGATCTATGGACTTACACTAAAAATGGATAGGCCTCAGCCATACCAAAAACAGTGGCCAAAATGATGAAGTGATAGAATGAAATGCACGATGAGCATGTACATGCAATGGTCCAAGAGTTAAGGCATAAGGTCACAACACCCAAACATGAGCGAGGGTGACAATCATGATAGTATGGTGATGCCATAAGCTCTGAAATTCTGTTAAGAGTGATGCCAAATCAAACACATAACACAAGCAAGGCATGCTAATGGACTTCAAGTTCAAAGCTAGCCAAGGGGCTCGAACCATAGCCATATCAACCAAGCCCCAAAGGACCAAGGTGACCCAAAACAGTCCCAAAGCAGGCCAAAACAAGGCTAGAACATGCATGGGATGAGGCCAAAATATGCTAGAAAGGTGAGCACAAAACAAGACGCATACAAGGTCAAAAGGGGCAATTGCACTACACCTATTACAACCAAACATGGCATGACTTAGGCCAATAAAATCAGAGTTATGGCATGTTAGAATGAGCCCCAAAACCCACTTAGATGGCATCCCAAAAGCCTAAGTATGATGGCATGCACAATGACCTATTCTTAAGGCATGAAACACAAACTATCCAAAGCATGGAATAGGTGATAAATGCAAGCGTGTGACCATGAAACATGGACTGAAATCACATTTCACATGATGCCAAATCATGAAAATACTTCAAGTAACAGATGCTAATGAACTCAAGGCACAAAGCTTACAAGCTAGAATGAACCAAGGTTATGTAAAACAATGCATGCATGACCAAGAGAACACCGAACAGAGTTTAATCATGGTAAAACATGAGGGAAAGCTTCTTGGAGTCGAGCCAAAATATGCAAGAATAATGGTCCAAACACAAGATGCATGTTATGCAAACATGCAAGATTACTCTACAAGTATGTGAAGCATGCAAGATGCCATCAAACCAATATGGAATAGAGTTAAGGCAGGTCCTAAAAGTCACTAAAAAGTGCTGAAATAGAACCAAGACATGCTAATTAAACATGCTAACATTATAAGCCATTTGTGTTAGCAAATGAGAGACAAGGAGAGGGTGGTGTCCCTCTTCTATACAAGACTCCAAAACCACTTCTCTATCACTAAAAATTCTCTGGATTTCAGTGGTGGGAAGGTCAAAAGAAGATGATCCCCAAAGCTCAAAAGTAAAGGCACAAAACAAGGCCAAACAAGGCCTAAGAGGGGGTAGACAACCCCCAACCAAAAAGTGACCTTAAGTAACTATAACAAGCATACAAAATTAGAACTTTTTGTAGTTTAGAGTCAAGCTTGAAACAATATAGAAGTATGTGTAAAAGCTTAAGCAAGAATGGGGTATCTAAAGTTTAGAATCTCACCTTTGAAAAACAACTTCAAGAACACAAGACCAGCAACTTTCTCTGATCAAAACCACCTCAAGAACTATAACATCAACTCCCTAGCACCTCAACAACCAAGGATAATGTAATGCTAGGTGTTTGTATACAATAGTAAGAACAAAACACCCTTTTGAACTCAAACCCAGACACAAATGTAGAAAGAGGGAGATATAGATATATATATATATAACTTGTATATGAGATTTCTAGAACCCCTAGAAAGGGAGAGGAGGCTCTCCTTTGATAGAAATCCAATTTTGCAAAGCTTCTTGGAGAAGCTAAGCAAGGCTCAAATCCCTCCATACACGTGTATGGAGGGGGTTAATTGTGGATGCCAGCTGCACCAGCTGACACAAAATATCTGCATAAAGCAGATGAACAGGGTTCGGCCACCAAAAATGGCCGATCGACCAACATAAGTGCCGGCCGACCAAATAAAGTGCCGATCGGCCAATACTTTTGGCCGTTGGAAAGAAAACAGGGCCGATGGCCTCAAGCCTTGGCCGGTGGGTTGAGGGTATGGCAAACAAGCCACCCTCTTCCCTTAGAAGCAAAAACACAAGTGTTTGGTCCACAACCAAGCACAAAACAGACAAGTTGAGAGATCTTGAGGCAAGGCGGTTTCATCTTGAGGCAAGGCCAAGCACAAAACAAAACAAACACGGAAACACTTCAAATAACTTTTCTGTTTCAAGAACCCATGCTTCAGCCTTTAAGGGTTCAAGGCCTCCCTGAAAGGATGGCGGTTTCATCTTGCTAAACTTCTGTGTCAGAGCTATTATATCATCATTAACAGGTGGCTCTGGTTGTACTGGAGGAGGTGGGGGCTGTTGGTTCTGTTGTTGCTGTTGTTGCCTTAAGGCCTTAGTCAGTAGTTCAACAGTTCTTTCTAGTCTTGCCATTCTGGCTTCGGATGATTCAGTTTCATCAGTAGTTCTTGCATTATCCATTTCACTATATGCAACATAGTAATAATAAACATAGGAAGTTGCATACTTTAAACATGCTAACACATTAGCACATATATTCATGTCATAGCCACACACACTTTTCATGCTCATGTGATGCCCTAATTGCTTTCCTAGGACACCCTATAGCTCATTTGGACACGTGTGTGCGGTATAACTCGTGGTTAAGTATCGCTCTGATACCACTCTGTCACGACCCAAACCCGCCCCCATGGGTTTAGCACCGTAACCGGCCAGTAATCCGAGATTACCGAAGGCCTGCTTAACCGTAAAACAGTAATACAGAGTACAAGGGATGGCGGAAGCCAAAACATATATACTATCAGTACCAAAATAGTATGTAAAGTATTTACAATCATCCAGGTCAGGGACTTAATCCCTATTAAGACAGTACAATACGGTGCTATCAATCGATACAGTATTACAAAACAGATACAGAGACAGATGGGGGAAACTAAAACACCCTAAAGCCGTAGCTTGTACGGGCTCGGAACCTCACAGTGAGGCACAGTGGTTGGCTTTGACAAAAGGGAGTCTAACTCACGTTCCTAGCTCCGGTCTGGTGGCTGGACACCTACATATATATATATAAATAGTGAGCTAAAGCCCAGTGAATAACATAATGCGTAAAGAGGTTAAGAATGAATGTCCTTTCAGTATTGAAAATAGTCAATTGATTCAGTATATCAGTCGTTCAGTCATAACAGTCATATGTGGTACATCCATTAGCAGAACAGTACAGTAAACAGTAGGTCTTGAAAGACCGAGCAGTCAATGATGGCCATCATAACAGTAAACAGAAGTTCCAAGATAGGAACTAACAGAGATCTCTGTAACAGTAGCAGTAACAGTAACAGTAGTTGCTATGGATGCCACAATACAGTTCAGAATAGAGGACATACATTCATCCAGTTAACAGTATCAATTTAGAAACAGTGCAGTTTAACCATTCAGAAGATATTCGTATTTGAACATATCTTTACACAGTTGTTACTCACAGAGTTCAGGGCTACAGTTAAGCTAGAGCACGTCCTTAGATGCCAACCCTACACAGTTTACAGGATGAACACACACTAAGTTCACATTCGAGAATCAAAGACTTAGTCCCTACTTAGACTCGGTGCGGTTCTTCATCCATATCCTCATTAAGATGTCTTAAACTAGGCCTAAGAATGCCTAGAATGAAATGAAGATGCAAAGATGCACTTTAAAAACATTTTCAGAATTTTCAGAAAAACAGGGTCCTGCTCGAGCAGACATGCAGACAAAGGTTCCCCGCTCGAGCGTCACTTCCTACGCTCGAGCGGACTGCAAAACATGGCAAAAGTACTGGATGTGTGAAAATCACGCTCGATGGGCGCTCGACACCCACTCGAGCGTGTGACACAAGACCCTGCTCGAGCGTGTATTTCCTCGCTCGAGCGGACTGCAAAACAATGCAAAGTGCTGGGAGCACGAATTTCACGCTCAAACGCCAGTTTCCCCGCTCGAGCGTAAGTCCAAATTCTGGAAATTCTAGATTCGAACCTCAAGATCAAAACCAAGTTTTAATGCATCAAATTCGATCCTCTTGGGCTAATTTTCTGGAAAACACTTGTAAACTCATAGTATTACATGATTCAAAGCTCAATTTGTAAATCAAAGCTCAAAGGTAGTTCAATTAAACACGATTTCAAACCAATTTCATGAACATGATGTAAAACATAACATGCATGAATTTAAACCAATTCAAAGCTTCCAATTCATGCTCCAAAGAGCCAATTCTTCCAAAAACAAAATGAAATCATGGACTTTGGTCAAAAGATGGACATGCATGAAGCAATTTCCATGAAAACAACCTCAAAACTTCCAAATAAGGACATGCATGCATGGATTAAGTTCTAATTCAACATTATTAGACCAAAGCTTGACTTAGATCACTAAACTCCCATGAACTATGCAACAAATGACTAAAATTCATAAATAAGAAGGCAAAAGCTCTACCTTAAGTCTTCAATATCAAGAATATAAGCTCAATTGCACAAATCCTCTACAATTTCTTCAAGTCTCCAAGCAAAACTATCAAGAACAACTCAATTCTCTCACACTCTCCCTCTCTTCTCTCTTGGTCGGCTATCGCACTCCAAGTGGTTGAAGAAGTGACATAGAATCAAGGCTCAAATGTTTTATGAGATGGCCCACTAACATGGCATTTCGGTAATTAAGTCCAACTCTTGCAATTAATCATTATTTAATCTAATTTAATCATACCAAATCACATTTCAGATAAATACACCATAAAATCACATAAATTCCAATGATCATAAAACATCGATCAATTTCGGGTTCGGCCGCCGACAAGGCCTTCAATTTTTAGTTTAAAGCATAAAACATGGACAAATAATTTAACAGTCAAACATATAGAAATGCATTTAAACTAGTACATTCAATCAGTCAGTTCAGTATTTCAGTCGATTCAATTACTTATCATAATCAGTCTTAGCTTAGCAGTAATCAGTGGTTAACTAGTAATCAGTGGTGAGGGTTATTACAAATAATGGTCAAGAACATGGATCAAATTGATTATGAGGAAATTGAGTTGATTTTGTTGTATTTGAAGTCAATAGATGCATGCATGTAGGAAATTGCTATGAATTCCATATTGAACACAATGTGTATAACCATGTTGAATCTTGTTTGAAATCCATGTATTTGATCATCTCTTCACCAATTAAGTTGAGAACAATGAATATCACTCACATGCAAGTGTAGATCATGGAGGTATGAGCTTTGCATGTTTGAATTTGATGTGTTGGTGTTGAGTTTGAGACAATTTAGGACATGCATGTGTTTGACTCTTGGAATTGAGCTTCATAATGATATAATTTGGTGTTTGTATCATGTTAGCACAAGTATATTTGAAGTTTGAGCTATTATATGCATGAAATGTTGATTGGAATATTGAATTTGAGCTCAAAGAACAATTCTGGGTTTTCCAGAATTTTGATGTCCGCTCGAGCGGGGAACTTGCCACTCGAGCGTGAAATACGTACTCCTAGAACTTTTTGCAGACATGGTATCCGCTCGAGTGGGGTAGTTCACGATCGAGCGGGAAGCCATGTAGAGAGGCCTTCCGCTCGAGCGCCAGAGTGAACGATCGAGCGTAAATTTGACATAGCCAGTACTATTGCAGGCCTCTTGGGTCCGCTCGAGCAGGGAACTCCACGCTCGAGCGGGGACCCTGTTTTCTGAAATTTTTTTATGCGTTCTGTGTTTCATTTTCCGTCCTCTTTCACTTGTAAGCACTCTTAGGCATGCATTGAGCATTGTAAATGAGTTAAAGAGATAAGAATGAAGCCTAAAGAGGAATATGTGAATTAAGGAACGGATTGAATTATTTGTGACCCATATGTGTTATGTGATGTGTAGGGTCAAGCTCCAGGGCAAACTAACCAACCGATCACTGTGAGTAATATCGATATTTTGAAGCTTGTCATTTGTCCAACTGCTCATTTCCTTATAAGCCTTATAAGTTTGCTAGTTGGAATCATGGACAAATGTTTGATATGAATAGCTGAATGGGCCGAAGGCCAGTCTGACATAAACGAATGAATGAATGGGCCAGAGGCCTGTTTGACATGAATGAATGGGCCAGAGGCCAATTTGACATGAATGAATGGGCCAAAGGCCGGTTTGCCGAATGAAAGTCTGAATGGGCCAAAGGCCTGTTTGACGAATAGAAGATAATTGGGCCAAAGGCTAGTATGTTCGGAACCACAGTCACTTAACTTAAATTGCATATATATATGTTAAATAGAAACATGAATTGGGCCCAAGGCCGTTTGAAGCATGTTGTTCTACATATCGTTTGTATAACTTCCTTATTTGATATTATTCACTGGGCTATCGCTCACGCTCATTTATGTGTTTGTAGGTGAGCCCAGAGAAGTCCAAACCCAGCCCTAGTGAAGTCTGTGTGGAACAACAAAGGTTTTGAAGAGTCAGCCCTTGCGTCTCACACACGAGACCCGTCTTCGCCTTTTTGTCATTCTGTTTTATTTTGTCATGTGGGCGAAGTCTTTGTATATGTTGTATATAGTTTTGTTTGGTTGACTTAGACTTATATGATCCTGTATGTACAGAGCGTTGTGTAGTACATATTTTGATGTGAGTTATTAATATGCATATGTATGGTTTGTTATGATGTGCCATGTAAGCACAGCTCTATGGACAAAGTTTTAAATTGCTTCCGTTTGGCCCCCATTAACTCTGTTATAAATGGATTGGTTTGGTTTGAGGCTGAAGGTAATCTCATGATTACTGGCCGGTTATGTCCTTAACCCACGGGGGCGGGTTCGGGTCATGACAGAGTGGTATCAGAGCACGAGTTAATAACTCACACACTTGTCCAATAGAGCAATAAGCATCTAGAAAAGATCTATGATGCATTCATGCGATAAGTATGAAATTGAAAACATCAAGAATACGCTTAAATGTCTAATGTAAATGACTATGTGTTGTAAGTTTGTGAACTACTTGCATTTCAAATTAATTGAATACGTATGCCCTCTAGTATATCCATACTTGTAAAATTTTTTGTGCAAAGTATGATGCAAGTTTAATCAGATGGTGAGAACAAGAGGTGATGAGATAGAGGAGTCCTCTACTGCCAGAATAGACAGAATGGAAAGACTGATACAGGAGATGGCAGAAACTTTGAGACAGCAACAGGAGTGGCAACAACAGTGGCAGCAACCATACCCGCCATCTCCACCTCCGGCACCACTCGTGCCAGATAATCAGAATGATAATCGGATAATAGCTCTCACCAAAGAATTCAAGAAGATGAAACCACCACAGTTCCATGGTGGATTAGATCCGTTGAAAGCCGAAGCATGGGTTCTCGGCATTGAGAAACTGTTTGAAGTGTTCCCTTACTCGGAGACACAGAAAGTGCTTCTAGCCACTTTTATGCTAGAAGACGAGGCAAGAAGATGGTAGATGTTATTGCGTGAGAATCATAAAGATGTTGATTGGGCAAAATTTCTGGAAATTTTCTATGACAAGTACTTCCCGCAGTGTGTTCGGGACAGGAAAGTAGCAGAGTTCATGAAACTTAGGCAAGACAACATGACTGTAGCCGAGTATGAGGCCAAATTCACTGAATTGGCCAGGTTTGCACCACACGTGATTGACACTGACTGTAAGAAGGCGAGACATTTTGAAGGTGGGCTTCGAAGTGACATTTTAGAAAGAGTGAATGTCTTGAAGCTGGAGACCTACATTGGGGTGCTAGACAGGGCCATCATATTAGAGGCTAACATAGCCAGACAGGCTAAGCCAACAACTGATTGGAAAGGCAACAAAAGACAAGGCTTCTTCTCAAAGAAGAAATTTTCGAAAAAGCAAAACACAGGCTCCTCAAATACTTCGAATTCTTCCCGAGACGCATCTTCCATGTGCAATATGTAGCAAAAGGCACCGTGGGGTTTGTTATCGTGTGTCAGGGGCCTGTTTCAAGTGTGGTAAACAAGGGCACATGGCCGAGATTGTAATCAGAACAATGGGAAGCTAGCTGCTAGCTCCAACTATATCGATCCCGAAGTCGGGAAATACTTTGAGATCCGTCATACACCGGGGATACGATACGTGAGACAAGGAAGAGTTTTTGCGCTTGTTCCGGGCGATACACGGAATGCCAACGCAGTTGTCTCAGGTACTATTTCTATATGTAATCAGGATGCTTTTGTGTTAATTGACTCTGGATCCACACACTCTTTTGTGACATATGCATTTGCATCTAGACTGAATAGACCTTTAGAATTACTGTCATATCTGCTATGTGTGTCTGCTCCATCTGGGGAATCTGTATTGTGTGAATCTATATACCGGTTTTGTGATATGCGTGTTGAGGATGCTGTTCTATATGTGGATTTGTTGCCCTTGAATTTTAGACATTTTGATGTAATTTTGGGCATGGATTGGTTGACCAAATATTGTGCCACCATTGATTGTGTAACAAAACAGGTTGTGTTTAAACCACCAGAATAGAAAGAGATTGTATTTGTGGGTAATGGGGTAGTGCCTCCACCTTATTTGATATCTGCAATGAAAGCATGTAAACTGATCAGCAAAGGGTGCCATGGTTATTTGTGCTATGTGTTGTCTGAACAAACTGTGAATGTTGAATTGAATGACATCCCTATTGTTAGAGAATTTCCAGATGTGTTTCTAAATGAATTACCAGGGGAATTGGTAGACCGGGAGATAGAGTTCACTATTGAAACCGTGCCAGGCACCCAATCTATTTCTAAAACTCCCTACAGAATGGCTACTGCCGAAATGAAAGAATTGAAAGAACAGTTGCAAGACCTGCTTGACAAGGGGTTTATTCGACCTAGCACTTCGCTTGGGGTGCACCAGTATTGTTTGTGAAAAAGAAGGATGGAACTTTGCGGTTGTGCATCGATTATCGGGAATTGAACAAGGTAACAATAAAGAATAAATATCCCCTACCCCATATTGATGACTTATTTGACCAGTTGCAAGGATCACAGGTGTTTTCTAAGATTGATTTGAGGTCCGGGTATCATCAGTGAAGTAAAGAGGCAGAGAGAAGTGTGAGAAAACCGCATTCAGAACGAGGATATAGACATTTTGAGTTTCTTGTTATGCCATTTGGAGTGACTAATGCTCCAGCAGCATTCATGGACTTAATGAATCGAATTTTTAAAACCTACCTTGACGATTTGTTGTGGTTTTTATTGATGATATTTTGATATACTCCAAGAATAGACTTGAACATGAACATCACTTGAGAACTGTCCTGCAAATACTTAGAGAAAGGAAATTGTTTGCTAAACTAAAGAAATGTGAGTTTTGGTTGGATGAAGTTGTTTTCTTAGGGCATGTGATCAACAAGGAAGGAATTTCAATGGACCCGCAGAAAATAGAGGCAATTGTGAATTGGCCTACACCGACTAATGTGACAGAAGTCCGCAGCTTCATGGGCTTAGCTGGTTATTAACAAGATTTGTGAAAGACTTTTCGAAATTAGCTGTGCCTCTTACCCAATTGACACGCAAGGGGCAACCGTTTGAAGGAACAACGAAAGAGAAGCTGCCTTTCATGAATTGAAAACAAGATTGACCACTGCACCAATTTTGACACTACCTTCAGGTACGGAGAATTTTGTAATTTTCAGTGATGCGTCTTATAAAGGTTTGGGTTGTGTGTTAATGCAGAACGGAAAGGTTATTGCTTATGCATCCCGACAGTTGAGGCCACACGAGAAGAATTATCCAACACATGACCTAGAATTGGCCGCAGTTGTTTTTGGTTTGAAAATCTGGCAGCATTATCTGTATGGAGCAAAGTGTGAAGTTTACACGGTTCACAAAAGTCTGAAATACTTCTTCGCGCAGAAGGAGTTGAATATGCGACTGAGGAGATGGCTAGAACTAATAAAGGATTATGATTTAGAGATTCAGTATCACCCCGGGAAAGCTAACATAGTTGCTGATGCCTTGAGCAGAAAATCAACGGGGAGTATGGCTTGTTTGCTTATTGAATAGAAAGAGATCTTGTAAGATTTTGAGAAGTCTGAAATTGAAGTGGTAATGTGTGAACAGGGCGGATTGATAGCTGCTATTACAGCTGAGCCGGCAATCATTGATGAAATTAAGCAGAAACAAAAAAAGAGGATGAATTCCTCAAGAAAGTGATTGATGAATTTGAGACAAGTCCGAAAGCAGAGTTCAGTATTGTAAATGAAGGTGTGAGATTTCGAAACTGAATGTGTGTCCTAGACATTCCGGAACTAAAGAAGAGGGTTTTAGATGAAGCCCACGGATCCGTATTTGCTATGCATCCGGGTAACAATAAAATGTATTGGGATCTGAAACAAACCTATTGGTGGCTTAAAATGAAGAAGGAATTGCAGAATATGTGTCCAAGTGTCTTCAATGTCAGCAAGTTAAAGCTTGAACATCAGAAACCAGGCGGTCTACTTCAACCTCTCCCTATTCCTGAATGGAAGTGGAGCAGTGTGGCTATGGATTTCGTTGTTGGCCTACCTCGGACTTCTCGAGGTATGGATTCTATTTGGGTTGTAGTTGATAGACTGACTAAATCTGCACATTTTCTGCCTGTCAAAACTACATTTAATGCTTATAGATTGGCTACTATTTATGTTGATGAGATCGTCCGTTTACACGGAGTTCTGGTATCTATTGCGTTGGATAGAGATCCGAAATTTGTATCTAGATTGTGGAAGAGTTTGCAGGAAGCTATGGGGACGGAACTAAGGTTCAGTACTGCATTCCACCCACAGACATATGGGCAATTAGAACGAACAATACAGACTTTGGAAGATATGCTTCGAATGTGTGCTTTGGATTTTCAGGGGAGTTGGGAAGACTATTTGCCACTTGCGGAATTTGCTTATAATAACAGCTTCCACTCCAGCATCGGTATGGCACCATACGAGGCTTTGTATGGTAGAAGGTGTAGATCACCTATTTATTGGACAGAAGTCGGGAATAGAGCTTTACTTGGGCTTGAAATTGTGCAAGACACTTCTGAGAAAATCAAGATTATTCAGCAAAGGCTCAAAACAACTCAGGACCGACAAAAGAAGTATGCAGATGTTCGGAGAAGACCTCTTGAGTATGAGGTTGGTGACCAGGTGTTCATCCATGTATCTCCGATGAAAGGCCAAGTCAGGTTTAGAAAGAAGGGCAAGTTGTCGCCCCGTTACATTAGGCCGTTTCAGATTCTAGAAAGGCTTGGCCCAGTTGCCTATAGAGTTGCTTTGCCACCGGGATTTGAACAAATCCATAACGTGTTTCATGTGTCGATGTTGAGAGGTTACCTCCGAGACTCGTTTCATGTGATTGATTATCACCGGGTAGCTATTGATGAAAATATGGAATATGCCGAATGGCCGGAACGAATTGTTGATCGGCAAATGAAACAATTGAGAAACAAGTCCATCCCAATGGTGAAAGTGGAATGGAAAGAACACTATGGGACGGATGCTACATGGGAAAAAGAGGAGGAAATACGACTACGCTATCCACATTTGTTTCCCGACTAAGGTAAAATAAGTTTGGAGGACCAAACTTCCTAAAGGAGGGAAGATTGTGATATCCCTGTTCTGTAATATGTTAATTGGTCTTTAATATGAACATGATTATGTGTTTAATATGATTTTGTGAGCCATTATGTGAAAATATGTGGTTTTGAATTTCTATTGGTTCACCGTAGGAATATCTGTTTGATTGTCTGCTTCGGAAATTAAATTGAAGGCCCTATCGGCACATAGAAACTGAAATCGATTGCGCCATTGTGATTGGCATAATTTTTAGAGCCTACGGTGAAATTTAATTGGAAATTGATTCGGATCAAATTAATCGAATTAATTTAATGAATTAGTGCTCAAATTATTTAGTATTAAATAATTGTGACTAGTGGAAATTTATGTAAGAAGGGCACTATACACTTAATTCCTATGCTCGAGCTCAAGAATCAGATTTTGTGCCTTGAGAGAGAGAGAGAGAGCCGGCTATAGAGAGAGAAAGGGAGAGAATTGTGTAATCTTGGCTCAAGGTTTGGGAATTTGAAGATTAAACTCAAGAATTGGCTAGAGTTTAGGGGTTTGAAGCTCCTAGGTAAGTGAATTCATGAATTTTAAGTTATCATCTTGTGAATTCAAGTTTGAATAATGGTCAAGAACATGGATTAAATTGATTATGAGGAAATTGAGTTGATTTTGTTGTATTTGAAGTCAATAGATGCATGCATGTAGGAAATTGCCTATGAATTTCCATATTTGAACACAATGTGTATAATCCATTGTTGAATCTTCTTTGAAATCCATGTATTTGATCATCTCTTCACCAATAATTAAGTTGAAAACAATGAATATCACTCACATGCAAGTGTAGATCATGGAGGTGTGAGCTGTATGTTTGAATTTGATGTGTTGGTGTTGAGTTTGAGACAATTTAGGACATGCATGTGTTTGATTCTTGGAATTGAGCTTCATAATGATATAATGGGGTTTGTATCATGTTAGCACAAGTTATATTTGAAGTTTGAGCTATTATATGCATGAAATGTTGATTGGAATGTTGAATTTGAGCTCAAAGAACAATTCTGGGTTTTCCAGAATTTTGATGTCCGCTCGAGTGGGGAACTTGCCGCTCGAGCGTGAAATACGTACTCCTAGAACTTTTTGCAGACATGGTATCCGCTCGAGCGGGGTAGTTCACGATCGAGCGGGTAGTGTAGTCACGATCGAGCGGGAAGCCATGTAGAGAGGCCTTCCGCTCGAGCGCCAGAGTGCACGATCGAGCGTAAATTTGACATAGCCAGTACTATTGCAGGCCTCTTGGGTCCACTCGAGCGGGGACCCTGTTTTCTGAAATTTTGTTTATGCATTCTGTGTTTCGTTTTCCGTCCTCTTTCACTTGTAAGCACTCTTAGGCATGCATTGAGCATTGTAAATGAGTTAAAGAGATAAGAATGAAGCCTAAAGAGGAATATGTGAATTAAGGAACGGATTGAATTATTTGTGACCCATATGTGTTATGTGATGTATAGGGTCAAGCTCCAGGGCAAACCAACCAACCGATCACTGTGAGTAATATCAATATTTTGAAGCTTGTCATTTGTCCAACTGCTCATTTCCTTATAAGCCTTACAAGTTTGCTAGTTGGAATTATGGACAAATGTTTGATATGAATAGCTGAATGGGCCGAAGGCCAGTCTGACATAAACGAATGAATGAATGGGCCAGAGGCCAGTTTGACATGAATGAATAGGCCAGAGGCCAGTTTGACATGAATGAATGAGCCAGAGGCCAGTTTGACATGAATGAATGGGCCAGAGGCCAGTTTGACATGAATGAATGGGCCACAGGCCGGTTTGACGAATGAAAGTCTGAATGGACCAAAGGCCAGTATGTTCGGAACCACAGTCACTTGACTTAAATTGTGTATATATATGTTAAATGGAAACATGAATTGGGCCAAGGCCGTTTGAAGCATGTTGTTCTACATATTGTTTGTATAACTTCCTCATTTGATATTATTCACTGGGCTATCGCTCACGCTTATTCATGTGTTTGTAGGTGAGCCAGAGAAGTCCAAACCCAGCCCCAGTGAAGCCTGTGTGGAACAACAAAGGTTTTGAAGAGTCAGCCCTTGCGTCTCACGCACGAGACCCGTCTTCGCCTTTTTGTCATTCTGTTTTATTTTGTCATATGGGCGAAGTCTTTGTATATGTTGTATATAGTTTTGTTTGGTTGACTTAGACTTATATGATCCTGTATGTATAGAGCGTTGTGTAGTACATATTTTGATGTGAGTTATTAATATGCATATGTATGGTTTGTTATGATGTGCCATGTAAGCACAGTTCTATGGACAAAGTTTTAAATTGCTTCTGTTTGGCCCCCATTAACTCTGTTATAAATAGATTGGTTTGGTTTGAGGCCGAAGGTAATCTCATGATTACTGGCCGGTTATGTCCTTAACCCACGGGGGCGGGTTCGGGTCATGACAATATCTATACTTGAAGCATTATGGAATTTATTTTTAAATGCTTGTGATTTCATTCAATGAAAATAAATTGAAGAAATTAATTTCACTAATGATTGCTTCAGTGCATATTGACAGGGGGAGCTTGATCTATATCAAGTTGTTTTAACATATATCATTTTTTTTATGGTCTTAAAGCCCTTTTTATAGGGGGAGTTTTTGATTTTTTTCAAAACGTTTATTTACAAAAATCCTTGAAAAACACTTCTTAATGCCTCCCTTTTGAAGCTTTGAAAACATTAAATATTTGTCATCATAAAAAATGGAGAGATTGTTAGCCCCAAGGTTATTCAAATTGATTTTGATTATTGACAAATTTCTTTATTTAATTTATTATTAAAAGTTTTCAAAATAATAGTATACAAATTGTGCTAGAAGATATATGATTCTAGAAGTGTTGTTTTTCAATGATTTTTGGCCCTGCAAAGCATAAGATTAGCACCTGTTTGCAAAACTCTATCCATGCTTAAAACAGGTCAAAGGGTCGACACCAAGATAGCAAGGGTCGACACTAGAGTGAAGATCAAAATGCCTAAGTGTTCCAACTGCAAGGGTCGACACCAAAATTCAATATGCGATCTAGCAGCAAGGGTCGACACCAAATTTCAGAATGCAATCCAGCAGCAAGGGTCGACACCAAGAATGATAAGGGTTGACACCTGGAATACCTAGAACTCAACTTAGAGAAGAAAAGAAAGCAAAGGGTCGACACCCAATCTGCAGGGGTTGACACCTGTAAATCTGGGTTTAAAAAATTCCACTTGTCAAATTAGATCCAAATTGTTGCAGATCATTTCTCAGTCGCTTTTTTCAGATTTGTGTGCAAAATACGTTATATCTTCTGACCACAGAATAGATCCTCTGGCACCATATCCTCTCCAAGAAGTTGACTTATGAGGTTAAGTATTAAATAAAAAGCTTATGCATTTAATGAAACCTCCATTCCCAAGACCTGCCTACAGTCTGCCTTCTTTTTTTTCTGATCAAACACAGCTAGAGCAAATCCTTCATGATCTTCTCCAACGGATAGGAGATTTAAATCTTCTCTTTCTCTAATAGCTAGAAGCCATCTCAATATTATAAATATGGAGGTCTCCTTGTTCATTGAATACACTTCTTTAATGCAACAAGCCTAGAGCATTCAAGAGCAATCAAGAGCTTTTAATATACTCCATTTGTACTTCCATTTTCATATCTGAGTGAGTCTTAAATTACTTGAGAGCTTACACTTTCATATCCATCTTTTATGAGAGAACATTTTTGTAAAAGATGAAAGTTGTACCTCTTATTCTTATTCATTATTTTCTGAGTGACACAATTGTAAAGTGAGGCATTTAGTTAAGAGGTCCTCAACAGATTGAAGTAAGCCCTTGTAAAAATCCACAAACTAGGTGAAGCTTGGTGGTGCATCTATTCATAGTGAAGAAATTCTCAAGAAGGTGTCTTGAGAAGTGGACGTAGGCCGGTGAGCCGAACCACTATAAATCCTTGTGTTAAGCTCTTCTTTCCTTTCCTTTTATTTTCTGTGCATTCATTTATTGTCATCTGCTTTTAATCACTTAGTATTTGCAAATTTATTTTCGGACCAAATTTTTAATTACCCAATTCACCCCCCTCTTGGGTTGCCTTCCTAAATAACAACAACCAAAGAATTGCCTAGTTCTCTCAAATTTCTTGGTAAAAAAAAGGTATGCCTTAGTAAATAAGTGTGGCGTAATTCCAATTTCCTTTAATGCTTTATGCAACTCTCCTCTTGGAAAATATCCTTGGGGTTTCTCCATAGAAGCATTTCCCTCTCTTATAGTTGATGCGATATCCTACAATGATGTCTTCAGTATGTCAACATCCCTCTCACCATCATTTGAGAGCCTTATTTTCTTTGCCTTCGAAGATGCTCCACTTTCAGTAGACTATCACGACCCAAACCCGCCCCTATAGGTTTAGCGTCGTAACCGGCTAGTAATCCTTGGATTTCCAAAGGCCTCTTAACTAACTAACATATAATTAGGGGCTGCGAAAGCAAATATATAAAATATACATCGTCCATTGAGCTGTGAAGACATACATGAGACAGATAATTTTAAACTTTTAAAAACTTACGAGTGACGTCAAAAGATGCAGTATTTACACGTCACTCCATGTACATACTAATAGAAATCTTGTCAGAAAATCAAAGGAAACAAAGCTTAATACATTCGCAAAATCAGCCACTAAACTTGACTTGATCTGGAACCTCTTTGGGAGGCACAAAGGCTAGCTGACCAAAACTGACACGCCAGGTCCTCAACTCTGAGTCTAGTTACGTGCCTGATCACCTACATACATAATATAAAAGGTGAGCGGGAGCCCAGTGAATAATAATAGAGTAAAGGATTTAATGAATGAAGTCCATACCAGATTCAGAAATCAGATACATATTCATATTCAAATCATATATAGAAATCAGAATTTATGCTTAATCATACGTGGTACATCCATTAGTGCTAACAGAACTGATACAGAACATATGGTGGTTATGAGTAACAAGTTCCATAAAGGAACCTCCGAATCCAGGTAACAGATAACAGATATGCTGAGCTCCATGATGGAGCCTCCGGTACGGGTAACTGAGTGCAGACATAATAAGTTCCATAATGGAACCTCCGATACCGGGTAACAGCTAACAGATATCACATGATGCTAAGGATGCCATGAATACATTGTCAGAAATTGGACAATCATTTATTGTACAGAACATAGTATTTCAGAAATAGATCTTATTTTATCATACAGAAAGTAAATAAAGTGGAATATAGCTTTACTAAGTTATTACTCAATGATGGGTCTAAGTGCAGACAGACAGAGCAGACTAATCAAACAGTTTACGGCACGTGACCTACATCAACACATAGCAAAAACACATAATGAAACACACACTCGGTTGGTACTTAACTTCTTTCGTTTCATTCTTAGTGTGTTTCTAAGTCTTAACCTCTTATTGAGTCTTAATCATGGCCTAGGAGTGCCTAGGATGCAATGAGGATGCTAAAATGCACTTGAACACATTTAACAAAACTTGCAGAAAACAGGGGTCCCGCTCGAGCGCAACTTCCCTCGCTCGAGCGGACATGCAAACATGTGAGGGGACGCTCGAGCGCAACTTCCCCCGCTTGAGCGGTTTGTAAACTTTGCAAAAGTACTGGTTGTGTGAAATCCTCGCTCGATGGCCGCTCGACTCTCGCTCAAGCATAAGACATATGCCCTCGCTCGAGCGCAACTCTTGTCGCTCGAGTGGTTTGTAAAACATACAAACTTCTGGAAGCATGCATTTCACGCTCGAGTGAGCTTAAGGTCGCTCGAACGGGTGTGCAAAAACAAAGGTGGCCGCTCGAGCGCAGAATCTGTCGCTCAAGCGGAAGTGTAGAATCTGAAATTTTCAAATTGCACTCCCAAGCTCCAAGCTCGAATTCCACTCCTCAAAACTCATCTTCTTGGGCCAAAATTATGGAAAACATTTAGGAACTTGTAAAATATCATGATTTGAAGATCATTTCATGAAATCAATGCCCAAAAGCATGTCAAGTATGCAAAATTCAACTTGAAATGTAAGAACATGATATGAAGTTGTCATGCATATATTCACTTTAGTTCTTAGCTTCCAAAACATGATCAAATAAGGTCCAATGGTGAGAAATGTTATGAATTCTTCAAACCATGCTAGAATTATAACATACATGTGAGAAAAGCTTTGAAAACAATTTTAAAATGCTATGAAACATACATGCATGTATGGATTGACTTAGCTTTCTTTAATTCAAGCTTAATTCCCATATGAATTCACCTATTTCACTTGTATTCATGTGCTAAATGACTCAATTCCAAAGTTGCAAGGTTAAGCTCTTACCTAGGCTACCCAATTGAGCTTCAATTAGTCAAAATCTTGAGTAATTCTCCAAATCTCCTAGCAATGGCCTTCTCTACCTCAAGTTTGGTCCCAAGTTCTTTAGTCTCTTACTCTCTCTCACGTTGAGCTCAAAAGATGAGGGAATGAGGGTGTCAAAATGTGTAGGAAGAAGAAGGAGTGGCCTTATATAGGCTTGTTTAGTGGTAATTAATTAATTTGGCTTAAGCTAAGCAAAGTGGCATGAATTAATCTAATTTAATCATTTCGAATCGAATTTCAATTAAACTTATTATAAAATTCTAAAAATTCTAATTAACATAAAAACCAAGTCAATTTCTGAATTGGATGCCAATAAGGTCTTCAATTCACAGGACAAAACATAAACATGAACAGATCTTTCTATGATAGACAGATATAAACACAAATAATGCAACACATAGGCAATTAACACAAAATTTCACTTTAATTGCTTATAATTACTTATTAAACCTTCTTAGTCGTGAATTATACGTTAATCACGAGTCGGGATCGTTACAGAGACAGTACAACATCTCCATCCACAAGATTAAAACTTTCCAAGTTTGCTTCATTTTGGTGCTCCAGTTCATCAATGACTTTAATTCTATCTACATGATCATTATTTGATAAGTTGGCCTATCGTCGTACTTTTTCCTTAGCAGTTTCAGCACCTACACCAGTTGCTCTATCCTTTCTATAGATCTCAACCAGCTTTTCATACTTGCCAATGGGTGTACATTTCCATTTCTCAGCATGTGGTTTCACCTTTTACCAAAAAAAAAAAAAAACAAAACAAAACAAAATAGAAAAGTTATAGTTAAATATAAGTTATGTTTTTCTATTCTTTTTTTAAAAAATCAACATAAACTGAAATTAATTAAAGTACCTCAATCAATGCCTTCAAGTTCAGTAATGAAAATCCTTGTAACCGGGCTCTAATCAAAACCACTAGTATGTTTGAATAAATCATAGCACTCAGCAAAATGCTTTTTTGATAGTTTTCTGCCTATTCTTAAGTTTGGCCTTATCTAAGTCCAAATTGTATATCTCATGTAATTCCTTTACTATTTTATCATATGCTGAAGTAGTGAAAGTTCCATTGACCCTATTTCCTTCAACATGTTGGTGATACAATGCATCAATCAATGCATCATCCATTTGATTTGTCCATGAAAGTTTTTCTCTCTTAGAATCTTCGGACTTCTGTATTTTTTTTACCCATTTATAAAATCTACATCAAAATAAATTCAAAGTAACATCATAAACCACAATAATGTCATCACAATAGCAAAGTTATGGATACATCCGAATCTACAACAAAATAAATTCAAAGCAACATCATAAACCACAATAATGTCATCACAATAGCAAAGTTATGGATACATCCGATCCTATGTTCAAGTACTTATCACATAAAATCAAGATGGCTAGCAAACATGTAAAAACTAAAATATCACTCTTGATTAGCAACATAATCATACCACATTGTAGTTGCTATCACATTTCTAATGAGTTCCCCTTGTTTTGCATCCTCATCGGTATCCCTTGATGCACGAGTCGTTTCTTGAGTTTGACATTGATTTTTAAGCTCTTTGTCTACTTTAGAAATAAGTTTTTCATCTGGATCCACACCTATTAAAAAGTTATGTAAGATGCAACATGCTATTACGATATCTAATTGTGTGTAAACCGAGTAAGTAGGCTCAATTGTGCTTGCTATGATAGGAAATCGTTTCTTTAGCACACCAAAAACTCTCTCAATGGCATTGCGTAAAGAAGCATGTCGGTGGTTACACAACTCAAGCATTTTCCGGTGGATGGTTAGAATACTCCTTCAAGTGATAACGCACAACTTTGTAAGGAGGGATAAGGGCACTCCTTAACATATACCCCGCATCAACAAGATAAAATTTGCCTATTTAAAACAAAACACATCACTATATTAAACCCTAAATCTATATAATTTAACAAAAGCTTCATATTATCTAAGCATGAATTACCGTTGGGTATTTTCACTTTATCTTCTCTAGTGAGTGCATTTTTTATGATCCTTGAGTCAGATGCAGTCCCCTCCCATCCAGGTAAGACATAAGTGAATTTTAAGTCAAATGAACATGTAGCCAATACATTTTGTGTAGGGTAACCTTTTCTACCACGATATCTTGGTGCATCCTTGCTAGATACTTGAAGACAAACATGTGTTCCATCAAGTGCTCAAATACAATCCTAACATAAATGTATCATGTGGCAATTTTATATAGATATAAAACTAAAATTTAAAGCGAAATGTAATATGGAATTTTTACCTTAAAATATGGATGGAACCTATTATTATTGAGTATTTTTGGAGGGACTTCTGATCCATTAGGTTGGCAAAGAAATCGATCTTCCAATGATATAAGAGCTCCCAAAAAACTATGAAAATGCTGACTTATAGTCTCACCGGAGCGACAAAAGAAAAACGAAACATTTCTATTCGTCATGCTGTGTGACAAAATGTAAAGACACTTTATAACTTGTTTCTCAACTGTTGCACGTTTTGTAGGTTTCAGACCACCATCTTTTTCAAGTATATGACACAAATCTTGAAATGCTTGCGGCCCCATACGGGTGATATTATGACAATTCTTAATACATTTTAAGTTGTGTCATTAGTTTAATCCTTACTTTTTTTCTCTCTTCAAGTAATTAATAGGATGGTCCACGTACTTCCTAAGGTGATATTTTCTTTGCATATACTAATATACCATATGCCAAACAACTTGAACAACAACTAACTTATGCCTTGTATCCCACATAATCAAGTCCTTTTTTAGCTCTTTGTCTTGCTGATCCATTTACCCCATATTTTTTTATTAAAATAAATCAGTATACTACACATCTAAACATCAATATGAATAAACAATTAACCATTTTATCATGTGCTCAGTAAGTTACAATTGTATTGTTTTTAATTTTAATTAAAATAAATTTTTTTACTAAACATCAAAACATCAATCAATTTTTTTTTTATTTCACACTATATTCACATGATAAACAAACCAATCAACCCATATATCTATTCTATTATTAAAGCCAACACAACAATTGTTGTGGCTTTGTTACTACGTTCTTGATTTCCTACAGAATTTATGCAAGTGCATGATAGAAGATTTGCAGATTGAATAGGGGCCACGACATGCAAAATGCAAAGAGATGAAGGAAATTTGTGAAAGGTACAAGAAAAATCCAACCGGCAATTTGAGAGCACAAAAAAATAATACATATATAATTTTGTATGGTAAATAGTATATATATACATAACAGAATACATATATAAACAGAATATATATATACAAATTCTCAAATTTCTTGAATGATAAATAGTGTATATATATATATTACATGTATACATAACAGAATCAAAGAATAAAAACAGGAAGGATGATTACCTGCACGACAAAGAAGAGCCAAAAGAAAGTGGAGAAAGAGCTAGGGAAGTAGAGAGTCAAAAATGTTGTGCTGGATATGAAAAGCCCTTGATGACATGGGTATCAATCATTTTATTTCTTTTATTTTTACAGGGACAAGATTGGTATTATGAAAATATAAGAATTTGTTCGTTTCTTTTCTCTCTCAATCTCTCCACTTTTGGAAAGATTGAAAATGAGGGTTATAAGAAAAATGATTTTCTCTCTATTTCTCTCCACTTAAGTTATCCAAACAAGTAAGAGAAATACATATATCTCCATTTCTTTTCTTTTCTCTCCAAATCACTCAATCCAAACCTAGTGTAAGCTCTAAGCTCTAAGCTCTGTGTATGTGTGTAGACACCCCATTTTTGACCGTCTTCAAGACTTGGACGTCATCGTTTGAACACTCGATGATCATCCATGCTCATGTTCGTTTTGAGTTCTCGGAGGTCTCGGCTACGCGTCTTGCCTCAAGATCTCTCAACTTGCCTGTTTTGTGCTTGGTTGTGGACCAAACACTTGTGTTTTTGCTTCTAAGGGAAGAGGGTGGCTTGTTTGCCATACCCTCAACCCACCGGCCAAGGCTTGAAGCCATCGACCCCGTTTTCTTTCCATCGGCCAAAAGTATTGGCCGATCGGCACTATATTTGGTCGGCCGGCACTTATGTTGGTCGATCGGCCATTTTTAGTGGCCGAACCCTGTTCATCTGCTTTATGCAGATATTTTATGCCAGCTGGCACAGCTGGCATCTACAATTAACCCCCTCTATACACGTGTATGGAGGGATTTGCATTTTGCTTAGCTTCTCCAAGAAGCTTTGCAAATTGGATTTCTATAAGAGGGGAGGCCCTCCTCCCTTCTCAGAGGTTCTGAAATTAGAGTTAGAAGAAGTTGTATCTCTCTATCTCTATATCTCCCTATCTCTATCATTTGTGTGTGTATTTGTGACCTAAAGTGATTTTTGTTCACACTATTGCACACAAACACCTAGCATTACACCATCCTTGGTTGCTGAGGTTCTAAGGAGTTGTTGTTAGGGTTCTTGGAGTGGTTTTGATCAGAGAAAGGTGCTGGTGTTGTGTTCTTAAAGGTGTTCTTCAAGGGTGAGCATTCTTGCTTTAGATACCCCTTTCTTGCTTAGGCTTTTAGCCCTTCTTTCTTATTGTTTTAAGCTTAGCTATTAACTGATAAAAGTTCTATTTTTACTTGCTTTTGAACTTTGTTTAAGGTCATTTTGAGGTTTGGGGTTGTTTACCCCTCCAAGGCCTTGTTAGGCCTTGTTTTAGGCCATCCCTTTTGGCCCTTGCTTTGAGCTTTGCATGACCTCTCTACCACTGAAATCCAGAGGATTTTTAGTGGTGGAGAGGTGGTTTTAGTGTCTTAAATAGGAGAGGGTCATCCCCTCTCCTTGTTGTCTTGAATACTAGCATAAGTGACTTATGTTGGTGGCTTGTATGCCTAGCTTGTTTTAGCTTCATTTCAGCAAGTATTTGATGTTGTTTTGCCATGATTTACCTCTATTTAAAGTTGGTTTAGTTGTCTCTTGCATGCACCATATACTTACCTTACAATCCCCTCATTTGCCTTAACATGTATCTAGCATTTAGACTATCATGCTCGTATGTTTTAACTCAACTCCATGAAGCTTCTAGCCTTGTTTTAACATGCTTGAGCTTTTTTTTTCATTGTTTTGGTCATGCTTACATTGTTTTGTATAGCTACCATGCAATCTAGCTTGTTAGCTTTGGGTGTTTGAGTCACTAGCATGCTCTATTCGGATCATTTCAGTGGTTTGACATCACTTGTAATATTATTTCAGTCCATATAGTATGCTCATGTACTTGCATTTGTCACTCCTTTAATGCTTTAAAGGGTTTGTGTTTTATGCCTCATGAATGTGTCGTTGTGTATGCCACCATGCGTAGGTCTTTGGGATGCCATCTAAGTGAGTTTTTGGGCTTACTTTGACATGCCATAACTCTGTTTTTCATTGCTTAAATCATGTCATGTTTGGTTTTGATAGGTGTAGTGTAACACCCTCTTTGGTAGCCTTGCATGCCTCATGTTTTGGCGTTGTGTTCTAGCTTGTGTTGGCTAGTTTTGGGCTTGCTTTCGGTCTTGTTTGGACCTACCTTAGGACTGTTTTAGGTCCTCTTGGCCCTTTTGGGGCTTGCTTTGTATAGCCATGGTTTGAACCCTTTGGCTAGTTTCAAGCTTTAAGCTTTCTTGCATGCTTTGCTTATGTACTTTGGTCGGTTTGGCACCTCTCCTAACATGATTTCAGAGCTTAACATGTTTGTCACATGTCCATGTTTATCCTCTCCTAAGTGTGCTTAAGAGTTGTTCTACTATGCTTAAGTGTTAGGCCAATTGGCATGCATGTTTGTATGTGTTTTTGTCCTCGTTTCCATTGCATTTTGGCCACTGATTTGGACCTATTTAAGAGCTGTTCATTTTGGTTTAAGACCATTATCGCATGTTGTTGCATGCTTGCCTTGCATGTTGTTGCATACTTGGCCTATTGCATGTTGTCGCATGCTTGAGTTATATCGTATTTGGCATGCCCCTTTTGTTAAGTTGCTTTGTATGTTTGCATGTATTGTCCCTTGCATGTTGTTGTATGCTTGCCCCACATGTTGTTACATGCTTGCCTATCCTTTAATGTTGTCACATGCCTTGCATGTTTGCATGCTTGTTTAGGTTGCATTGCATTTGGCATGCTTATTACCATTAGCCTTGTATGGCATTGTCCTTGGCATGCTTCATGTTGCATTAGTTTTGCTTGCATGATTGCATCCCTTGCCTCTTGATCAACCATAATAGAGGTTGGGGCCCCTTATATGTTTATGTGCATTTCATTTGATATAAATTGTACATTCGGCTCCTTTGGCCATCATGCATTGAAATGCGTGATTGGTGGTCCGAGGGTCGAGGACTATACTCCCTTGAGTTCATAACATGATAGGGAGAGTGGTCATGCAAACATTGTCTTGCAAATGTATTACCATGCTCTGTTTGTCCTCTGCTACAGCAACACAGCATTCTGCAGGAAGATATGGCCGGTCGGCCATCTTCAGTGCCGGTCGGCTAAACATTGTTGGCCGAGAGCTTTACATTTGGTCGATGACCAATTTCCCATGGCCGATGGCCCTATCTCTTGGCTGATGGACTCTCAGAAAGTCCCCAAGGTGGTTCAGAAGTGTCACAGAAGTTGGTACAGTTTTCAGAAGTACAGAGCAGTGTAAACAGAGGCAACATGTGACATGGCGATGGATTTCCGAGCGAAGCCGTCCGAGCACGCATGCATCCCTCTTCCCGAGGCTGTTTTTACTGTTTTCATAGCTTAATTGATTTGCTTAATTAGTTAAGTGTTGTGTAATAATTAATTAGCTTGTTAGTTAGTTAATTATGTAATTTGTATTATTCTTTCGGACCCTCCGTCGAGAGGGCAAATTTTGTAATAAGCGTGCGTGTGCGTGATGCATGTCTTCCAACCCCACTTCTTTCTCCCTTTTACTTAACCACTTACAATGGTTAGTTTTAGGGCATATTTCATTTAGCATCCTTATGCTATGCATGTTTGCATCTATTCATCTGTATTGCATGCACCGGGCTCGGCACATCATACTAACTGCATTGTATTCCAATTCTAAGTTGAATACATGTATCGAATTGTCGCATCTCACATGCCATCTTAAACTAGTCGAGCCTATTTTAGTTGCACTTTGCATGTGATGCATTAGCCATCTTAACATGGACTTGGATCATACATTGATTACTAACATGTTTCTTGTTTTGGCTCGGAGTACTAGGTAAGCGTTAATGCTTTAGCATCCTTGCATGAGTGTAAGTGTTGCCATGATAGCATGCTTGCCATGAGGCTATTTGCTTATGTGTTATAACTGCCTGAATGCCTGTGGGTGAAGGTTGGATTACTTGAATTGGAATGATTCATTGAAATCCGTGTTTTAGCCTACTTGCGAGTAGCAAACTTCAAACCATTTCCAAACAAACAGATATGTGATGGTTTGTTCCAAATTAGGCGATCTAGTCTATACTTGTGTGTTGTGCGCGTCACATAGTAATTCTAGCTAATTAATCGGAATAAAAACGCTTGTGTTTTCAAAAACAAGATATCATGTTTAGTACAGGCCGATCTTTGATCGGGTGAGCGGGGGTGCTCATAGATGACCTTCCCCAATCGTATCCAAGTTCCCGAGCCGAAGCAACTTTGGTGATGACGGACACGTGGCCTTAGGCAACGAGTCAGGGTTTCCTAAATTCCTTCAAAATAAATATTTAGGTGGCGACTCTGTATCTGGCAAAGCAGTCTATGTTTGGCACTTCTTTCTTAAAAATCAGTTTTCCAAAATGATTTGTTGGATTTGGACTCTTTGGTGATTTATCGGTCTCGCATTGCACTTTGCAAGATCAGATTAAGAACCGTGACATTGAGTCCAAACTGTAGAAGCATGAGGCCCTCGGGGCGCGTCTACAATGTGTGTGAGACGTAAGAGAGTAAGAGAGAGAAAATAGTTGTTGTTATTTTTGTCATCTTATAGTCCCTTACTTTTGTATAATTTATTTTTCTAAAAATTAGATTTTTTTATTTTTACTATTTTTTTAATCCATCTAAATTTATATATGCACTTAAAAATATATTTATATAATATTTATAAAAAAAAAATTTACTGAATTAAAAAAATTTAAAAATTCAATACGTTCTCGTATTTTATTCAATAAATAAGTCCATTTATCAGAGTGCTGAAATTAGTTACATCAGGTGTAAAATTACGCTTGAAGAGGGTATTCAAAAGAGTGAATCCAAAATCGATTAAGGCGACAATAACAATTACTAATAATGTTGAAAGTGTAGCTATTGAGCTGGATGTCTAGAAAACGTAACAATTTTCCAATAAGAGTAAGAGCGATGTGGTAATAACCCATTTTCAAAAGAGGGCCTAAAGCTTTGTTGAAGTGAGAAATGGGAAGCAAATGTAGAATATGTGATTGAAGGAATGAAGAGCATCGTGGATATTCGAATTGCCTCGTTGATTCTGTTGTTATTACAAAAGAAGAAGAAGAACTAGTGTCATGACCCGAACCCGCCCCCATGGGTTAAGGACATAACCGGCCAGTAATCACGAGATTACCTATGGCCTCAAACCAAAGCAGACATAAACTCAACAGAGTAAAGGGGCCAAACGGAAGAAAATATTTAAAACTTTGTCCTTAGAGCTGTGCTTATATGGCACGTCATAACAAACCATGCATATACATGTTAATAACTCACATCAAAATATGTACTAACACAACGTTCTATACATATAGGATCATTAAAGTCTAGGTCAGCCAATCAAAACTATATACAATCGTAATCCAAAGTCCTCGCCAACATGACAAAATATAACATAATAGCAAAAGGGCGAAGACGAGTCTCGTGCGTGAGAAGTATGGGCTGACTCTTCAAAACCTTGGTTGTTTCACACAAACTTCACTGAGGCTGGGTTTGGACCTCTCTTGGCTCACCTACAGACACATGAATGAGTGTGAACGAAAGCCCAGTGAATAATATCAAATAAAGAAGATGCACTATAACAAGGTACAACAGACGGCCTTGGGCCTAATCGTTCCTGTCCGATTGCCTTGGCCCAATCATTTGTGTCAAACGGCCTTCGGCCTATTCGTTCATGTCACACAGCCTCTGGCCCATTCTTTCGTGTCATACGGCCTCCGGCTCATTCATTCATGTCATGCGGCCTCTGGCCCATTCATTCATGTCATACGGCCTCTGGCCCATTCATTGATATGTCAAACTATCATTCGAGTCAGACTATCATGTCATATGGCCTCTGGCCCATTCATTTCATATCCAACGGCCTCTGGCCCATTCATTGATATGTCAGACTATCATTTGTGTCAGACTATCATGTCATACGGCCTCTGGCCCATTCATTTCATATCTAACGGCCTCTGGCCCATTCATTAATATGTCAGACTATCACTCGAGTCAGACTATCATGTCATACGGCCTCTGGCCATTCATTTCATATCCAACGGCCTATGGCCCATTCATTCATAGCAAACGGCCTTAGGCCCAACCATATGGCATAGCAAACATTTGTCCACAATTCAAATCAACAGACTCATAAAGCTTATAGAGAAATAAGTAATTGGACAAATAACATATTTAAGAATATCTTTATTAAGATATTACTCACAATGATCGGCTGGGTGATTTACCCTGAAGCTTGACCCTACACATTACATAACACATATGGGTCACAAACAATTCAATCCGTTCTTAATTCATACACCTCTCTTAGGCTTCTTTTTTATCCTTTTAATTCATTCATAATGCTCAATGCATGCCTAAGAGTACTTAGAAGTGAAAGAGAACGGAAAACGAAACACAGAACATCTCTACAAAATTTCTAAAATAGGGGTCCCCGCTCGAGCGTGGACTTTCCCGCTCGAGCGAACCCATTAGGTCTGCAAAAGTATTGGTTGCCTCATTTTTACGCTCGAGCGTGAATTCAGACGCTTGAGCTGAAAGTCTTACTACATGGCTCCCCGCTCGAGCGTGAATCTTCCCGCTCGAGCGAATATCCATGCCTGCAAAACTTCTGGGAGCTCGTATTTCTCGCTCGAGCGGCGCTTTCCCCGCTCGAGCGGACATGCCAAATTCTGGAAAATCAAGAATTGTTCTTGAGGCTTAAACTTGATATTCAAAGGCTTCAAGGCTCGAATTAAGGTACCAAAATAGGGAAATACAATATATATCATGAGTACATAAACAATATGAGGCCAATTGCTCAAAATCATGGTCCAATCTTCAAAATTAATCATGGCTCATGCATTCAAATCTCATATAAGCTCCATATCTTTAATAATCAAACATGCATGCCAATTTTGACTCCATTTCTATTTCAAATGATGCAAATGGTGTTCATTCTCATGAAACTCAACAAAAACATGCTTGTATGTATGATCGAACTCTCAATCTTTTATAATTGACATGCTACATGTTAGATTATGCAAATTTATGGCAATTCATAGCAATTCTATGCACACATGTGCATATGTCATCAAAATCAACACAACTCATGATCTAACTCACCATTTAATCTTCAATTCACAAAATCACAACTCAAACTCATGAGTTAAGGATCGATTACTCACCTAGGAGCTTTAATATTCACAATTGAAGTTAACCCTTGAGCCTAGCTTTCAAATCTCACAAACCTTGAGCCAAATTATACAATTCTTCCTCTTTCCCTCTCTAGCCGACCCTCTCTCTCTCTCCTTAGAGCAACTTCAGCCAAGTTGAAATAAAAGAGAGGAATTGAGTGTATAATGCCCCCTTTATATGAGCTCTCATAAACACAATTAATTAAGATTAAATAATTGAGCACTATAACACCAATTTAATCTATTTAATTTGATTCGAATCAATTTTCAATTAAATCTCACCGTAGGCTCTAAAAATTACGCTAATCACAATGTCGTAGTCAATTTCGGTTTCTATGGCCGATAAGGCCTTTAATTTTCAGTTTATAACAGTAAGTTGAACAGATATTCCTACGGTGAACAGATAGAAATTCAAAACCACATATATTCATATAAATGGCACACCAAATCATATCAAACACATAATCACAATCACAATTAAGACTAATTAGCATAATACGGAATAGGGTTATCACAACTAAGGCTTGTAAAATTGGTAGAGAGAGAACAAAGTGGTGGCATACCTTTTAATAGCCAATTAAAAGCTATTGCTCTTCTAATAATGGCATATGCATCAATTTTTGATGTCTTCTTCTTATTCTTCAAGCTTTGTATCTAGGGATGTAAATTTGGCCCAGCCCACCTGGGCCAAGCTCTAGCCGACCCATGTCGAGCCTCGAGAACTCCCGCAAAAATTCAGACCGAGGCAAAAAATTAGGCCCAGGCCCAGGGGGTATTCGGGCCTTGGACCTGGCCTTGAGCTTGGGCTTGGGCAAGACTTGAACATTTTTTTATTTTTTTCTATGTCTTTCACCAAAATTTTATTTTTTTCCACCAAAAATGACACTAGGGCTCGAGCAGGCCGGGCCTTGAGTGGGCCGATAGGCTGGACCAGGCGGGTCGGGCCACGGTCAGGCTAGGCTTCAAAATGATGGCCCAAGCCCAAGTCTAGGGTCCTAGGCTGGGCTCGGGCTCGGGCCTAATCGGGTCGAGCCCATCTTGGGCTGCGGAAGGACTTCGGGCCATCCACGGGTCGCGGGCCATTTTACATTCTAATTTATATCTGTGTGTGTAGATGTTGATTTTTTTTTTTTTTTTAAATTATTATTGCTATTGTTATTATTAAAGTAAAATTATAAATACAATCTTGACATTTACGGCTGAGTAAGGAATTCATAAAATCCGTAATTCGATCCAGTCTAGTCCAATCTGGTAGGTTTGGATTTGTTTTTCAAATCCGTGGTTCAGTTCCGGATTGAAAAATTAAAAATTCGTAGTCTACGAATCGGTTCCGGATTGAACCCCACGGTTTCGGATTGGAACCGATCCGGACTGTATACAAATAGCCTATATTTATATTATATACCCTCACCGCATAATATCTTCTCTTATTTCATATAAAACCTAAACCCAAATCTAAACTTGTATAATATCTTCTTTTATTGCTTTTGTTTGTTAGTTTTTAGTTTTAATTTGTAATGGTCTAAATATTTATGGTGAAACCAGTTTTCTTATAGTTGTTTAAATTCTAGAACAGTATGTCGCTATCATGGAAAGACATGTTACTATTGTAGAACTAATATGATGCTATGCTTATGTTTTCATGAAATTAAAATGTTCTATATATATTTTTTTGTTATTTAATTATGTGAATCCGTAACCCTAAATTGATCCAATCTATGTTTAAATGGATTGGTTCGAATTGGTTCCATGATTTAAACAAATTGGATTGGTTTTAATTTTTCAAGAACTGTAGATAACGGATTGGCCCTGGTTTTACCCCAATTCGGACTAATCCGGACCATGCTTACCCCTATTGATATTTGCTTAAAATATGATTTGTTCTATATAATTTTGGCAATTATATTCTCCCATTTAAAATTATTAATTTCACAACAAATGATCTCTTTTATTAATAAATTATCAAATTAATTAACAGTTTTTAATGATATTAGAAAGAATTAATTACCTAAAAGTCCTATTTATAAATGTTATGGTAGTTCAGATTCTATTTAAGTCTTTTTGAATCAATAAGTTTTATTTACGAAAACTAAGAATGTTATCAGTTTTTTTTAATTTTTAAAACTAAGAATATTATTAATTTTGCACAGTAATATTCCAAATAATTGTTTCACTAACTGATAAAAAAACAAAGTATGAGATTAAACGTTTTTACCCTTCTACTTATTGATTTGATTCAACTATCCAATAAAACCGAGAACGTTAACAGTTTTTTCCAGTTTTAAAACTGAGAACATTATCAATTTTTCATGTTTAAAGTTTTTTTTTTTCCCCAGTTTTGCACATCAATGTTCCATCATCATGCTCTTTACAGACACAAAATTTTCAATTTTGCACCAAAAAAATAATTTAGTTTTTTTTTTTTTTGCACAAATTTTTTTTTTTTAGTTTTCTCAATTTGAAAAATAATTTTTAAATGTTTTGAAAATCAAAATAAATGTCAAATCATCATATTCTTTTATAGATAATCATAAATTATGAACAATCATTATTTGAAGGGCAATTTCGACCATTAAAAATTTAATGAGACTTGAAAGTCCAAAAAATCTTAATTATGACTTAATGGAGTATAAGTTCATAAATTAAGACTTGTGTGTAAATGCTCCTATTAAAAATTTACTTTACTTAATAATTCAGATAATTTTATCATTGTATAGGAGAATAATTAGGCCTTTTATTTTTTCATTTAATTATGTTTTTTTTTTTAATTTTTTAAACCATATGTGATAATTCATATTTTAAACAAACATCAAATGGTGTATTTGTAATTTATCCTTATCCTTATTATTATTTAATCATAAGAGCGTTACTATTAGCACCTCAATTAATCCTTTGGACTCTTCATATTTTTAATTTATTTTTATTACAATAATGACTTCAAATAAAATTACTAAAAGTGATATGAATTACTTTATGACACCTCATCTCACGATTAAAACTCACTCACCCACTAATTATAATATAGGATTTATGAAAATATCCACTTCCATTATCACCCACACAATTCAAAATTCTCAAAATCTACACACCCTTAAAACCTTCAAAACAATTCGACAACTAGTCTTCTAGCGGCTATGGAGACAACTATTCAATAGTACACACTTCTATGACAATTACAATGAGTGAAAGTTTTTCTGATAATCCCAATACCATGAAATGAATAGAGAATCACAATGTAAACTCAGAGGAGATTTACAGTTTAAATGATATTTGTAGCTTAAAGAAGTTGACCTTATAATAATAAGTTTTTTCAAAAACACACACACACACACACACACACACACAAAAATAAAAAAATGGTTTGACTTTTTGTCAATACTGAATTCCAAAAATATATACCAAAAAAATGGCAACACAGGGCTGAATTGGAGGCATTGGTTTAGCAACGTCTAACTGAACATTATTAATATGTTCAGCACTTTGGATCTGAACTTTTATTCATATGCTCAGCATTTTGGATATAACCTTAATGCATACTTATGTTTTGGTTATGCGATGAACTTTAGTTTTATTTGTTAATCAAACTGGTTGATGTATACTATCTTTATTTGTTAAAATTTGATGGGTTAAACTTGTTCACAGACACATGACTTTACGTTTTTATAAAGCTTGGTAACACGGGTCCAAACATGGGTAATTTGTTTGGCAACATAGGTTCAAACATGGTGGCGGAGAGATCAATTGTAGAGAGAGGTTGTTGGTGAGAGATCGACTGTGACAAATATCGGCAGCGCAACTCTCTTAATGGCGTAGCTCTCTCGACGGTGAGAGGAAGATTGGTGAGTTCAACAATGAGAGGAAGATTGGTGAGTTGAACTATTAAAGGTTTTGGGAGAAAAAAAAATTTTAGAAAGTGTATTAAGAAATGTACATTTTGATAGGTGTAATGTTTTTAAAATGATAATTTTATTATTATTTTGCGAGTTCTTAAAAAATTTTAGGACTTCGAATTTGTAGGTGAGTGTCCAAACAAATAGAGAGTCCAAAATATTAATTGAGGTACTAACAACAGTACTTAACCATAAACATAATTTTAATGTAAACTCATTTCTATTGTGCTTAATAACCCAAATAAATAAATAAACAAAAGGCCAGATTTTTTAATACCTTAAATTTTGTTTTTTATTTTTCTTTTTTTCTCATTCATCATGGTAAATTGCTTCAATACTCTAGCCAAATTGTTATAAAAAAAATGATGTAATATTCCTTTGGTTTGCCATAGTTGAAAATGCCAAATTTGAAAAGATAAGATAATTTGAGCAAATGAAACTTGAGAACATTTGGAAGTCCCCAAAAAGAAGAAAATCTACAAAGTAAACCTGAGAACACTTGGAAGTCACCCAAAAGAAGAAAATCTACAAAGTAAACCTGAGAACATTTGGAAGTCACCCAAAAGAAGAAAATCTACAAAGTAACCCTGAGAACATTTGGGAGTCCCCAAAAAGATTTTCTTTTGTTCTTTCCAAAGATATATGTCTTGCACATACATGGCTCATTCACACACACACCCCCTAAAAAAAATAAAAAATAAAAAAAATAACAGACATATCAACATTGAAGCAACTTTGAAGGCATGTAATAACATAGATAATGACATAACAAAAATTCCATCACCAATTTTAAAAATCTAAATTGACAACAAATTCATAAAAAAAAAAAAAAAAAAAAATTTAAAAAAATCTTATAAGCAATCTCTCATCAAAAATAAAAGAAAAAGAATCACCAGCAAGTATTTTAGAGACCATAATTTGCTGCAAACAGTTTAGAAAAAAGAAACTTGTAATGCTATGCCTGGTAAACTGAGTGGTTCAAAGCTCAGTGGGTACAGAAACTGTAAGAATACTAAGTACATGTTTCTACCAAGGAAAATAGTTACATATAGAATCATTGCAAATGCAAAAGGTCTGAGTTACTCCCATGCACCCTCTGATTGACAGTCAATTAGTTTAGTATCCATCCTTGTTCTCCTATTTGTGTATAAACCGGGGAACGTTTCTTTACAAGACACAGCTGTTGAAGGTTGTTGCCATAAAGCTTCTATGAACATCAACCTGGAAACATCAATTTCACCTCTCTTACCTGCACAAAATAGATATATGTTTTCAGGCAGTAGCTACATTTATATTTAAAGAAGTATTAAGTGAGCATTTGCATTGAACATGGCAATCTCCTAGTGGAGAATGAAGAAGAAGACTAACATATTTGCAATTATAAATAAACATACAGGAGTTTAGCATGAATTCCTCTAGCTCTCAGTCAAAAGGGTGGCTAATAAAGATCACTTTTTTTCTTTGTTAAGGGGCCAGCAAAGTTACCTTTAAGCCAATCATAACATTATTGCATTACAAAACCTCTACCAAGAAAGGAACTCTGACAATTAGACTCATATTGACTAGACATTCAAATGAAATCTGAAGGGTTTTTATTCATCTCTAGAACAAACTGGCAATGAAATCTGGTCTTTATAAACACCTATAACTAGTAACATAGCTCAAACCAAAAGCGATACAAAGGAAGGGGAAATGCCAAAAAGAACCAAGATTAAGGAGATCAGAAAGTGCATATTGTTTACTCCACCACAGCGCTACAAGTTCACAACTAGCCATCAGGTATGACCTATCTAAGAATTGCAATAATGGGTTCGTGTAGCTCACCTAATAGACCAGGTATGGCTTTGCTTGTTGAAAATTTTCAAGTAAAGAACAAGTCAGTGTATTTGCTCAACTAGGTGAAAAATAAAAGGGCGACGATACAAAATAGACTAGCCATGAGACTTTCATTTTTACTTTTTCCATTGACAGGTAGTTTTGTGCATCAATCCAGCTAAAACATATTAAAGTTGGTTTTTTGGAGTGCACATTCGGTTGCAGAGATTGCTTAACATGCAAAGGTCTCACTTTAACAACAAATTCATCAGGACTCAACATAAGTTCATGCAAATATTATACACTAGAACTTGATTTCAATCTCTACAGAAGAGATGCCTCTAGTGTACTTTCTTTTCTTTTTTTCTTGTTCTGTTCTTGCACAAGTAGCAAATATTATTTGTCACAGCTAGAGGACCAAGGAAAGAAAACAAATACCTGAACCTACCCATGCACTGTAGGATGTTCTTAAGGACATTACAACTATCTCTTGAAGAATCAAGTGAAAGAAGTGATTTTCAGAGTTTGTCGTTGGTTGATCAACAGGGTAAGCCTGTACTTTTTCTTCTTGCCATTTTCCCTTTTTCGTGGAGACAGGTCGTCTCTGTAAACATGGGGATTTGGGATCAAATATATTCATAAGAATTATCCCTAAAAAGCTATAAACAGGGCATACCAAGGCACAACCACAGCATATGTAAATCCAGTGTGGAACTTTTTTTTTGTTTGAGCTTCATCTACATTGGACTTCAGTTCTTATACAACTTTGCTCCTCAAAAATGCTTCTTTTTTTTCTTTTTTTTTTTATCAACAACAAAGGACTTTATTGATAAATCAAAAAAGTAAGCAAGGATAAGGCATCCTCTTACAAAAGAAAAGGAGAAAACACAAAGCAAAACCCTAATAAGAAACTCTTAAGCAAAAGCCTACATATCACACACCGCCAACCAATCTCTAACTAACAAAAAAAGTGGAACCCCCTTAAATAGAGGATTCCCCGAAATCCAAAAAGAGGTTAAATGGCAAACACTATCCCACAAACAGTCCATCTCCCACAAACAGTCTATCTGCAAAAAGAAGTTAAATGGCAAACACTATCCCACAAACAGTCCATCCCCTAAAAAATGCTTCTAGCATCCTTGGTAGTTATTCCTCAGTAATTAGATTATCATCGTGTGCATTAGAGGCCAAAGGGTTAACCATGAAACTGTATTTACAATCTCTTATAGCAAACAGTGGCATGTTGAGATGGGAGAATCCTTAATACTAATTTGTCAACCACTACCAGGATAGGAACCTCTGTTTTTCAAGAAATGTTTTCTCTGTTCCTACCGGCACAAAAAGAGAGATCAATTTTCCACATACATGGATTTTTTCTAATAGCACACAAAATTGACTAGAACTTGGCTTCAATCTCTACAGAACAAAACAAGTGATTTTATTATTACACATGCCTCTAGCATATCAACAATCAAAATGTCATTACTTTATTTTTTTTCCTTGTACAAGTAAATATTATTTGTCATGCTTAGGACCACAAAAAGAAAACAAATACCTGAACCTATCCTCTTCACAAATTCCTTGATTACACAAGAAATCCTTCCCAGTCCGAGATGATACAGCCTTTACAACTCCATCAAGGATTTGAATAATCTCAATAATCAGCACCCGGATCCTTTAACAAAGTCCCTGCACCATTATCAGAATGAGGGTGAAAATTAAAACTAGATCGATGATCAAAACCTGATCCTTAAGAGCTTTCACTTAAAGCTTTAGCTTTGTAAAGCTTGCTGAAACTCTAGTTGATCAAGTCAATTACCAGTACATGACCTTCAATTGGAGCAAAAACATGGATGAACTTTTGATAGTCATCACAATCAACACAAGAATATATAGTGCACTAATAAATAACAATAGAATAATATAAAAATAATATTGTATTTGAATAGCTTAGAAGAAAAGGAACAGTTGTCAATTCAACAGGAATTTGCTCTTGCCATTGAATTATGTCTACACCGAGGTGTGTGAGTGGTGGTGCTTAGCATTGCAGCGGCGATATGAACCTTCTAAAGAGGGGAATAAATTTTTTTGACAAGGTGAAAGAATTATGGGCATTATGCACAAGATACATAAATGGAAATTATAAAACAACAATAGGCATCCTAACAAGGCGAGAATTGCCTTCTAAATGGATTTATTCATTGATCTTTTTATTTTAATTTTAAATTTTTTCTTTCATTTAACAATGACAATCTTGTCTTATGATGTAAAGCCTCTCAAGCTTTGTATAAATCTCATACAGCACAAAGACCAACCATTATTGTAACCAATTCAGCATACTACAACCGTAACACCAAATTCGGAGATATTTAATCTTCTACAACTACTAAGACCATGAATTCGGCTTTAGAGAACTAGTCGATGACCACATACCTAAGAAAGAAATCACCAAAAGTACCACTGGCTTTCATTTGTCCTAAATCCCTAAGAAATGACCACTTGTACATAATTCAATAGGTACTGAAAAAGAATCTACTTGAATTTGTAACATGTGAATTAAAATACTACAGAGAGAGGTAACAAATAGTCTACAAGAATCTACAACATGTGAAAACATGTTGCAAAGTCATGTAGCAACAAGTCCAAAATAGTTGATGGAGACGCATAAGCCCATGTCAATATATAACCAAAAAAAAAGGAGCTTCACTTAGGCCCCGTTTGGAAACAAGCTAATTTAGTAACTTTTTTGCTATTTGGCTAAAATATGAGCTAAAAAAAACTAGTATGTTTGGGATGACTTTTTGACTTTTTACAAAAAGATGTGCAAAAAGTAGAGAGAAAAGAGAATCTGTGACTTTTGGTATGGGTTGTTGGCTTTTTGGCTTTTTTAATAACTTTTTGACTTTTTGGCTAAACCGGCCCTTCCCAAACGAGGCCTTAATAATAAATATTTTAATATGTGTGTAGCTTTACCTTCACAATTAAGAAATTTACTCAATATCATGCATTCCATGACTATCTTTTGGCATGAACTTGTTTATCACTTTTCGAAGAGTGGGATCTTGTCCTTTAGTTGTGATTAGATCTACAATCAAGGAAGAAGTAGATGCATTTGCTGAAAACCCCATTCCAATCATTTCCTCAAGGAGTATAGACGCCTCATGGTACTTTTGTTGCCCAAGAAATCCTTGGATGACAATGTTGTAAGTTACATCATTTGGCAAACAACCATTATGTTCCATTTTCACAAACAACTCTTTGGCTTCATCTAGTAGGCCTTGTTCACAAAGACCTTGTATCATCATAGTGTATGTCTTAACATCAGGATGCAATCCCTTGGAAGAAAGGTTATAGAAAAGGGCCTTTGCAGTATCAAGTTTTTTATCCTTGCAGAATGCATTAATGAGAACATTGTGAATAGCAACATCAAGATCTAAACCGTTGCTTTCCATCATGTGGAATAATGACAATGCTTCAGAAATATGCCCGTTTTTGCATAGCCCATCCAACATGATACAATAAGTCATGGCATTTGGTATTAGGCCCGCAACTTGCATCTGACTAAAAAGTTCTTGAGCAGCACCACATCTACCTAATTGAAACAAACCCTGTAACATAGCACTGAAAGTTTTAGTGTCAGGTTTCAACCCCCTTCGAGGCATTTCTCGGAGGAGATGCATGGCCTCATCTATTTTCATCTTCTTGCAATATCCGTTGATTAGAATGGTATAGCTAAAAACATTAGGGTGAAGGCCCTTGTCCACCATGTTGTTGAACACTCTCATTGCTTCATCTATGTGGCCATGTAAACAATATCCATCCATTAGAGTATTATATGTGACTACATCAGGATCCACACCTCTTTGTGTCATGACATCAAAAAACTCCTCAGCCTCTTTCGCCATCCCTTCCTTGATAAGTGCATCCACCAACACATTATACATATTAACATTTGGAGCTATACCGCTATTCAACATTTCTTTTAACATTTCGGTAGCCTCTTTCCACCGACCGAAATTACATAGGCCATGAATCAAAGAGGTATAAATGACAACATCTCGATGAATGCCTTGTTCATTCATCTTAGAAAAGAGTTTCATAGCATCATCCACCATTCTATCCTTGCAAAGACTATCAATAATCGTGGTATACACTATGGTGTCAGGTTTACAACTTCCCTCTTCCATTATCCTAAGCAAACTAACAGCCCTGATAGTGTTCCCCGTTCTACAAAGCCCATTAACAATGGTTCCATACATAACCACGTCGGGTTCAATTTCTCTCATTCTCATTAATTTCTTAAATAAGTCCACAGCTGCAGGGGTTTTATCTACCAAAATAAGTCCATTTAACAAAGTGTTGAAGGTAAATGCATCAGGTGTAAAACCGCGTTTGAAGAGGGAACCTAAAAGAGACAACCCAAAATCGACTCGATTGAGGCGGCAATAACAGTTAATAGCAATGTTGAAGGTGTAAATATCGACCTGAATGCCAATGAAGAAGTGCAATTTGTGAATAAGAGAAAGAGCAACGGCGTGATGACCCATTCTCGTAATAGTTCCTAAAGCTTTATTGAATTGAGAAATGGAGGGCAAAGGTCGCATTTGGAGCATGCAATTGAACCAATTTACAGCATCTTCGAGATCATTTTGCGGAGAATTGCATCGGTGTGTGTGTAAATTTTTAGGTTGAGGAGGAGGAGGAGGAGGAGGAGGAGGAGGAGAAGTAGGGTTTTGGGTAGTAGAGAGAAAACAACGAAACACAACAAATAAAAAAGAGGGAAATATTGTACCTTTTTGACAATTATGAGCAATTCTTGGTCCAATAATGGAAGAAACTGAAACTCTTCTGCTTCTTGACATTTTCTTCAAGCTCAGTTGTGTGTGTGAGAGAGAGAGGAGAGAGAGAGAGTAGGAGTAGTGGATTACATTTTAGAATTGGTTTTCTGAGATTTTTTTTTTTTTTTTAATTATAAATTAATTTGATAAAAATAAATATTATTTTTTAATGTTTGAAAATTATTTCTTCTCTCAAAAATAAAATATTATATAAAATTATTCATTTTTTTATTTTTTCCTAAATTAATTTTTAATTTTAATACAAACATTTAAAATATATATATTCTAAAAATTAAATGAAGCAATATTTAACCCTATATAAAACTTGCTATTTATTTATTTATATATTTTTTGGTTGGTTGTCATTGTTTGTAAAACATGAAAATGGAAGTTGTACCACAGACAATGATATGGATATTAATTATGTCGTAAAATGATAATTGGTTATGATGGTGAAAATAACAAATTCTCAAATCGATAATGTTCATGTTGACAGTAGATTTTGGTTACCTGATTTCGCATATAGCTGGAAATGATTAAGGAAGAGGACATTGTTATTCAGTCCATAGCTATTCTCTGCTCCATTTGGTGACAGCATAATAGCATAGTTTTTTAACACATTTGCTGGACTGCCCCTAAAACAATTCATGTAGCCAATGATTTATTTACCTTTGTCTGGTAAGGGTCTAACTCTGGGAGCAAGGATTCGCTATCTCCAAATATTCTTATTCTCATGTTCTAATCACTCATAATTATTGGATCATATGAGAATTCTAAGATTTGATAATCCCAAGACATATCCAATGATTGTGAATGATTTAGGACACGGGGACAAGAATATTTGAGAAGAGGGGATCTTTAGGCCTAACTCTAGGTCGAGCTATCCGTCGCATATTTAACGGATGACTTGGATCATGAACACAGTATTCTAAAGAATTCTCTCATAAATGTTTATGATTTATAGTGAAAAGCTCATGGTGGTAGTGCTGCTGTGACCTGAATTTGCTATAGTGAAGAACAAACAAAAGTCGCATTTGCGATGTGGCATCCATCTCCTTTTCTGGCAGAAGATAATGCTTGTTTGGTGGGCAACCAAATTTCTTGCATTTCCATCTTCACGGATTGTGAAGTTTTGGTGAATGTTTTAAAGGGCAACACTGATCCGAAATGGAGTGCAGCGATGATTATTTCAGACATTAGGATAGTTCTTGCTTTTTTCGCTATGTGGATCGTATTGTAAGTAAACTTACACATGATTTAGCCAGATTTATAAATTAATCTTTAGTTCCATATCTATATATATAAAACCGCTTAACTGTTTAAAATTCGTCTATCCTTGTCAATTTTGTCTTTTTATTTTAAATAATTTACTAATGGTAATTATATGTTAAGGAAAAGTTTTCTCGAAATCACGCAAATATTCTTATTCAATTATACAATAGGTTTTTTTCGTAATTACGTAAACATTTTTGGTCAATTATGAAACAGGTTTTTTTCGTAATTACGCAACCATTCTTAGTCAATTATGAAATATAATTTTTTTTAACAAATTACAAATACACCCATAAGGTTTGTTTAAAATATGAATTGGTCTTATAATACTAGAAATTACAACTGTCGTTTGTTATAAATTTTAATTTAACACAATACTCAGAAAAAGAAAAAAAAAAAAAAACTATTCTCCTATGCAATAATGAATTATTAAAATTATTTATTGAAAACTATTTCTCATATCATTAAAAATTATTAATTAACTTAACGATTTATTTTTTAACAAAATGGTTAACTAAAAAATGTTTTTCATATCATTAAAAATTATTGATTTACTTATTAATAAAATTGATTATTTGTTAAGCGAGTAAATTTATGTATTAATAAAAGAGAAAATTGGTGATAAATCCAATTAGAAGGTGTCTAAGACATTAGGTCCAGTGTATTTTTTTTATTGGTGAAATGTCCACCATTTGTGGAATAGTTTGGTGAGAGATCCTTTTACTTGTTTTAAAGGACATTTTGTTTTCAATTTTACCCCTTAATTTATATGTTGACTTTTTTATCTGTTGACTTTTTTGACTATCTGTTCAATATTTTCATCTATCTATTCAAATTTTTTCTATCTGTTCAAAATTTTTGTCTATTTGTTCAAATTTTTATTTATCTGTTCAAATTTGTTAACAATTTGTTAAATATTTTTAACTGTTTATTCAAATTCTTTTCCTTATCTATTCAAATATCTAGTTAAATTTTTTTATCTGAATTCAATCTATGGGTTCTTTCTCTATCTGTTTAAAATTTTCCAAACCTTTATCTGTTAATTCTTTATCTGTTGAATAGATAAAAAAGCACAAAACACAGAACAAATATAAGAATCTATTCAAAATTTCAACAGATTAAAAACACAATAGATTCTGTTTATAACAATAATTTTTCTTTCATTCTCACATGTATTTACAGATATGCCAAAGAATTCTAGTGGTAATCAATCACATAATACAATTTGTTTAGAGTCTCTTAACTTGGTGAAATTGAAAAGAACACACAATCCATGTCTATGACAAAAATTGATAAAATTCCAAGAAAGAAAAGAAAAAATTATAGTAATTTTTAAACAATTGAATTAATTAAGACAAATTCAACTCAAGTAACAATTACAAGCCAAATAAACTATTCATTACATATACATATACATATACATATATTATGAATACAAATATAGAGATATGGAGAAACATAAGTAGTAGTAATAGTAATAGTAGATGATTAGAAACGTGCCATCAGAATAAGATTCAAGTAAGGGCTATCAATAATTTCAGCGAAAATAATGACAAAAAAGGTTCCTTTCCGGTGAGCTCGAAAGTAAGGCCAAGCCTCGCGAAAAAGCCTAACGAATTGTTTGTCTTTTACAGAGTTACTGGCATTATTAATTTTAGTTTCAGTTTCTCATCGATACAGATCACATCTGAGATGGAGAGAGAGAGAGAGAGAGAGAGAGAGAGGGGAGGAGGAGGAAGAAGAAGATCGACTGCGGATCTAGAGGATCGGCAGCAGATTTGGAAGTTTCGGAGATAGATCGCGATGAAGATAAACTTTTGGTAGCTCTCAGACGGCGGTGAAACTGCTGGCTCTGATGATCGGACCGATCTGAGTTCATGACAAGTGTTAGAAGAGAGAGATTTGGGAGAGAGATTGAGTGGAAAGATCGGTGGCGATAGCAGTGGCAGTGGTAGTGGCAGTAGCGAGCTTGGAGGCGGCGTGAAAAGTGAGAGAGAAAGAAAGAGAGAGGTTGATTGATTGATTGATTGTTGTTTATGAGAGAAGTGAAATGAAACCGTAACAGAGTGATAAAAACGTGAAGTAGAGGGGGTATTTTCGTCATTTTAAGATAGCTTGTCCTTATGGACAAAGAAAATAAGCATTTGGGTATCTTGGGAAATTCTATTTACACATACCAAGTTTCCTTACTTCACACACTTAATGAATTTTTCAAAATCACAATTTTATCCTTTAACAAAATTACCATCTCACCCACTGTAGCTCGGCTTTTCGCGCCCCCTTTCGGAAGAATGAAATAGCCCTTACAGTTCGGACTCCACTTGTGTTGGTTCTGAATCTGATTTCACAAGTGCAATGTGAAACAGTGGAAACACAAAAAGAGTCCAAATCCGGCAATTGTTTTTGGAAAAGTGATGTTTGAATCAAATGCCAAAAATGGACTGCTTTGCCAGATTTCAGAGTCGCCACCTAAATATTTATGGGAAATTTAGGAAACCCGTGACTCGTGCCAAAGGCCATTA